>APFE030893247.1:183257-210548 GCA_000404065.3 Pinus taeda
AACTGGTAGCTTATCGCCTATAACCTTCTTTAAACATGAAACATGGAAAACTGGGTGCAATCGAGAAGTTTCAGGAAGCTCTAATTTGTATGCCATAGTACCAATCTTTTGCAACACCTTGTACGGACCATAATACTTTGGTGATAATTTATTATCCTTCTTAGCTTGCTTGAGGGACATTTTCTTATATGGTTGTAGCCGTAGGAGTACCCAATCACCTACATCAAAACTTCTTTCACTGCGATGTTGATCTGCCTGTTGTTTCATTCTATTCTGTGCCAACACGAGGTTATCCTTTAAGAGTTGGAGGACTTGTTGTTGATGTTCGATGTGATGTCCACTGCTTGAACCTTAGAATTTTCTCTTAAATATGATGTGATGGATGGTGGCTGATACCCATAAAGTGCCATAAATGGGGTCATTTTTGTTGCTGTATGGAAGGAAGTATTATACCACCATTCAGCCAGAGGCAACCATTTGACCCATTATGTCTGTTTATCAGATACAAAGCAACGAACATATCCTTCCAAACATTTTTTTACTATCTCAGTTTGCCCATCAGATTGAGGATGATAAGATGAGCTATGAGCTAACTGAGTACCAAGACAAGAAAATAATTTTGTCCAAAAATTTCCAATGAAAATGGGCTCTCTGTCACTTACAATAATCTTTGGCTTTCCATGTAGCTTTTGAATTGTTTCCATAAATGCACTAGAAAATGTACTGGCTTTAAATGGATGTGATAATGCACAAAAGTGTGCATAATTGGTAAGTCTATCAACTACCACCATGATGACACTCTTTCCCTCAGACTTGGGTAAACCTGTAATAAAATCCATTGAAACCTCCTCCCAATGTTAGCTTGGAATGGATAAAGATTGTAATAGACCCGGGGTCTTAATTGATTCAACTTTATTTTGTTGGCAAACCAAACATTCCACCTCAAACTTTTGAATATCCTATTTAAGGCCATCCCAAAAAAATTCCTTCTTAACCCTGTGGTAAGCTTTTAAAAATCCTGAGTGCCCTCCTAAGGAAGAAGTGTGCAATTCCATAAAAAACTTTTGTTTGATTTGGGAATTCTTACAGAGGTATAAGCGATCTTTGTACCATAACGAATCATTTTCCCAGCTAAATGTATCAGATGTTCTAGAATATTGTTGTAACTTTTGAATAAGTGTCCACACTTCTTCATCATTTTGGGATTCCTCCCTTGCTTCATTTATCCAATCTGGTTGGATAATAGAAATGACACACAACAATGTTTCCAAATCCTCATCCTTTCTTGAGAGTGCATCTGCCACCACATTTTGCTTCCCCTTTTTGTAGATGATTTCAAAGTCATAACCCAACATCTTTGTGACCCACTTTCATCGCTCTTCAGAGGATAATATTTGTTCTAAAAGGTATTTAAGGCTATCATGATCCATTTTTACCTTGGAGTGTCTTCCCATTAGGTAGGGTCGCCATTTATTAAGTGCATGGAGTATTGCCAACATTTCCTTCTCATAAATAGCTTTGTGTAAAAACTTTCCCTTGCTTGGATGACTTTCAAAAGCAATGGGTCTTTCATCTTGCATTAAAATAGCACCAATTCCATTTCCTGAAGCACCACATTCCACAATAAAGGTTTTTGTGAAGTCCGGTGTAGCTAAGACAGGTGCTTGGCACATTGCCTCCATAAGATGTTCGAAGGCCTTTGTTGCTTTTGGAGTCCATGAAAATGCATCTTTCTTCAATAATGTTGTTAGAGGTGTTGCTATTCTCCCATAATTCTTAACAAACTTGTGATAATATCATGTCAACCCGAGAAATGCTCGCAGATGCTTTATGGATGTGGGGATTCTCCATTCCTTAATGCCTTTCATTTTGCTAGGGTCTACCTTAACTCCTTCATGAGATACAATATGACCTAGATATTCCACCTCTTGTACTCCAAACAAAAATTTGGATCTTTTTGCATATAATTGTTTTTCCTCAAATAGTTGTAGCACCTTGTCAACATGTTCAACATGATCCTTCCAAGACTTGCTGTAGATTAGTATATCTTCAAAAAATACTAACACAAATTTTCTAAGGAATGGTTTGAAAATTGAATTCATCAAACCTTGAAATGTTGAGGGTGCATTGGTAAGGCCAAAAGGCATGACCAAAAATTCATAATGACCCTCATGAGTTCTAAATGTTGTTTTCGGAATGTCTTCAGTCTTCATTCTGATTTGATGATATCCTGAATGAAGATCCAACTTGGTGAAGTAAATTGATCCATGCAATTCATCCAGTAATTCATCAATGACAGGAATCCGAAACTTATCTTTAATAGTGAGCTTGTTGAGCTCCCTATAATCCGGACACACGTGCCATGATCCATCCTTATTGTGCACCAATACTAATGGAGAAGAGAAAGAACTTTTACTCGGTTGAATTATGCTAGCCTCTAGCATTTTTGAAAACATATGTTCAATTTAACTCTTTTGGGCATAGGGATATCTCTATGGCCTGATGTTTGGAGGAAGACTTCCCGGAATCAGATGAATAGCATGATCATGATCACGAATAGGTGGCAGACCTTTGGGAGTCTCAAATACGTTGGAATGATTGTCCAAGACTATTTGGAGATCTGGAGAAATAGATGATTCCAATGTGGAAACATCTAGCAAACATAATTAAGTAATTACACCTTTTTGTTCCTTTTTGAGAAGCTTTGTCATACCATTAGAGCTGATTATCTTTCCTGGTTTCCCTGCAATACCTCTTAATACAACTTCCTTTCCTTCCATAGAAAATTTCATGAAAAGTTCTTGAACATTAAAAGCTATTGTACCCTATGATTGTAGCCATTGGATTCCTAATACAACATCAGCACCTCCCATTGGAATGGAGAGCATTGGGCTAGTCAATACATATTCTCCCATGGATAGCTTGATATTATGGCACTTTCTAGAGCAATTTATTGTTCCTCCATTTGCAATCATCACTTGACACTATGATGTTGGATATAAGAAGCAATTCAATTCTTTTGCTACCTTACAATCAATAGAATTGTGAGTACTTCCTGAATCAATCCACACTATTACCTTTTTCTTCTTGATTTGTTCTTCTATTTTTGATGGTTTGAGGAGTGGTAATTCCCTCCAATGAATTACAAGACATGGTCAGATTCATTTCTTCTTCATCTAGGCTTTGTTCTTGGAGTATATCCTCTTCTTTTGACATTTCTTTCTCCTTTTCTTCTTTCTCTTCACAATCTATGTAGAATAATTTCTTCTCAGCACACTTATGACCTTTAGTGTATTTTCTATCACAACTATAACAAAGCCCTTTTGCTCTTTTTTCTTCCAATTGTTGTGGTGTCAACCTTATAGGTTGTGGAAGACTAGGCAACAACACCACTTCCATCTTTATAGATGTGAGTGGTATGCTTCCTGGTTGCCATAATTTTGCTTTCCATTTTTCTTGCTAACCTGAATGCCTTCTCTAATGAATCAGGTTCCCAAAGGCGAACATCATGTTGGATATTATCCTTTAAAGACCCTATGAACACATCAATCCTATGCTCCTCTGGAATATCTTTTACCCTTATGTTCAATTTTTGGAACTCCTCAATGTGCTCCATTATTGAACCCTTTTGTTTGAGACTTATCAATTGGCTAAAAAAAGTGTTGCTTTTTGTATCCTCATAATGTGCTATCAATTCTTCCGTAAAAATTGCCCAAGTGATAAATTGTTTATGAGAGCAAAGCCATTGATACCATACAAACTGATTTGGTTCCAAATATAAAGTTGCCATACGTACCTTTTGTGTGTTTTGCACATTATTGAGATCGAAAAATTGCTCCATCTGTAATATCCATGTTGTGGGATCCTTGCCATCAAACTTCCTCATATCGATTTTTGGAATATGGTGGGTCTTCGATCCAACATTAGATTCTGTGGAATCATGATTAAGATTTCTTTTGTTCTCATCATGAGTTTCCTTTACTACCCTTTCACCCTTAGTGACCCTTTCTTGTAGCAACTTATTCATATTTATCTTCAATTCTTCCATGTCTGTTTTCAAATGTATCTTCAAATCATCCATCTTAGCTTCCACATCATTCATATTAGCTTCCACATCATTCATCTTAGTTTCCACATCATTCATCTTAACTTCTACACCTTTCTTTAAACAATCCATCTCAGGTTCTGATCCTTTTTGTGCAAGTGATACTTGTTGCACATGGTCTCGTAATATTGATATATCATATTGCATTTCTTCCTCTTCTTCATGAGTCATGCTAGGTGTTTCCATTTTCTTTCTTCGGGGCATCAATTACTTATAATAATGATTCACCATGCCCTTTGAATTCCTTCAAAATAAATTTTCAAACCAAGCTTAAGCAAACATTTTAAAAAATATACACACCTTTTTTCACTTTGTAGGAGCTCGATATTTCCTCTGATGTATCTCTGTAATTTTGCATCATCCAGTTTTAAAATTGTGACCTGCAGTAGCCCTCTGCGTCCTCTTTCCAATGCCACCAGTCTGACCCCAATTGGATTCTCCAATGAAGAGTTATGCCAAATCTCCCACAGTGACCTGATTATAGACTAATTCAGTAGAGCGAACTTGTACGTCGTTCCACGAGTCATTGTTTCGACCCCCGGCTCTGAAAAATATATGGAAGAAACTACAGTCCGTCCTCTTTCAGCACCTTTTTATGAAACTTCAATCTAATTCTAAGAGAAAGAGTTATGACGATTTTCCCCAGGTCACTTGTTTGGAATGTAATTCAAGAGTCTGCAAAAAGACCAACTGCCTCAGATCATATCTCCGCAATTATAGCACAGGATGTTCTGAAATTCGAACCCAGGATTTAGCGCGATGTCTTCTCAAATGGGTTTTTTTTTTAACTTTCGAAACATCACAGAAAAAACGTTATAGCAAAAATGTCACGATGACCTGTTTGGAGCAGCGAAACCCTAGAATCCAAAGCTCTGATACCAAATGTTATGAAACCAGCTCAAGAAAAGATAGAAAAGATAGATCAAAGCCTTAGAATTCAGCCTATTCGAGGGGGCAACCTCCTTTACATTACATAAATGAACAATTCTTCGATGATACAAATGAAAAGACCTCCTTTCTATATATAGGAGTCTAAGGGGTTATAACATAATCAGAGCCTACATAACAATAATAAGCTAAGGGCACAATAATAACAATAGTGGGCTTCTATGGGGCATAATAGTAACAATATGGGCACAATAGGGGCACAACAATATTAATAAGGGGTACAACTACAATAGTAATGGGGTAATCACTAGTATTATGGGGACCCAACAGTGATGGTGCTTTGAATTTCATTCTTATTCATCAAGATAATCTCCTCCTTTATCCCAAAATGGTTAATCTAGGACTCGGCATCCTTATGTGATCCTCACTTGAGCTAGAGGTGGTGTTTTTACTAGAGTTTGAAGAAAATTTTCAGAGCCTTTTGGAAGTTGTGTTGTATAGCTTCTTCTTGTACATTAGATATCTAAACACAACTATGCTTTCAAAGCAGAAGAGTCTAGATTAAATCAAGAAAATAGCGCAAGGAGTATTTCCTTTAATCTTGTGCATGTAGGTTATAAATTTCTTTTGGATAATGTCAATCTTTCTCCACAATTATTTAGATATAGTACATCCCCAAATTTCCCACCCATAAAAAATAACATGCATAATGAGAGTTTCAACGATGAACTTTCTTTTAGTTCAAAACCAATAATGAGTCGACTTACAATTGTTTTTAAAATCACAATAAGATTTCCACCCTCCTATAATTGTCTTCTCAATATATAGTTCTCGTTTAGATGCTGGAGAATGTCAATAACTTAAATTTGTATGAGGAAACCTTCTCCAGGTAATTGTAATCATAAATGAAATTATCATAGTTTTTCTTTTTACATTTAATTATCATGACTTTAGCCTTGTTAGTATTAATAGTCAATACCCATATCGGAGTAGTAATCATGAAGGATTATAAATTTCTTATCGAGATCATTAGGCCTAATGGTAAGGAGAATGATATTGTTATCATAAAATAAAAAAGTAATGAATATACCAGTGAGTTGTTGGGTTGTGGTATATTCTTTCCACGACTAGCCCACATAGTTAACCGGGGGGTTAGAGGGGGGGTGGATCCCGGACCCTCGTTGCAGGGGGGTTTGAGGGGTGCAGGTAAACCCACACTATGCGGTCTAGGGTATCACCCCAAAAAATTTTGGTTTTGGACCCTATGTTAGGTTGGGCAGACCCACCTATGGTTTTGTGCATGATTTTCACACATGGTCTTAGATGTGATGGTTTTCAGTCCATGGTATTCGATGCTTCGGCATGTATAAATATGTATTATAACATTGAAAGGAACATAATGAAAAATCAAGCTGGTAGTCCCGTTTTGGGATCCAGGGGAAAATCTCTGTGTATATGTGTTTTATGTGTTATGCTCTTGTATTGTTTATTTTCTGTGTTTTAGAATTTGTATTCAGGTAATTTTTGTACGCAGTTCAAACCTACATGAGTTGGGGTTCATTGGATCTTATAGATTCTCAACATTCTTTTATCTTATCAATGTAAATGCCACAAAGGGAGTGGGTTAGGGGACATCCTTTCTTAACTCTGATATTTCTTTTAGTCTCCTGAGAGAAACCCTCACTTGTCTTAAGTGTAGCAATAACAATATTTAATAACCTAGATGCAACAACTCTGATATCGAGAGGAACCATGATCTCTTTGAGCCTTTTCCATAACTTCTCATGAGGGATAGCATTGAAAGATTTATAAAGTCAACAAAACAACTAAAGATATCAATTTTACTATTGCGACACTCCTCGAGAATGGTCCTAAGTGTGAAAATGTGTCTAATAGTTGAGTGATGCATCCTAAAACTAGCTTTTCCTTTAGCTCTTTTAGCATGAGCTCCAAGTCAAATGCTAATCATCCTTTCCAAAATTAACCCATATAATTTAGCTAAAATATGAATAATAATGATAGTCCTATAGTTAAAGGGAATGTTTTCATCCCCAATTTTAAAGATAGGGAAAATAAGTATTTGTGTTCAAGTCTTAGGGAAGTTGTGTTTCACAGCAAAATTGAGGAGTTTGTGTATGTGAAAGATGATGATAGACCTTCCCATTTTGAAAATTTTAGCTTGATAACATTCAATATCCCTAAATTTCCCATTAGAAAGGTTTCTTAGCTTGAACTCCATGTCTTCAAAAGAAAATGTATCTTCGTGTATAGGAGCTTTTATGATGTTTCCCATGGTGTCTAGGGAGTCATAAATATTCTTCAGAGAAGTATCCAATTATTTAAGGGGATCAAATTATTTTATTTCATTCTAGGGACAAGAATATTCATCCAAAATGTTTTCCGCTCAACTTTAGAGATTTTAAGAAGACACATTTGCCTCTTATTTATATAATGTTTTCTTCCTTTTGATCAAATCTTTGTACATACTCATATTTTCAAGCTTTACAGTTCCATTAGGAGAATCCCTAATTTTTTTCCTAGTGATGTTACAATCCTTATAGTACAAAGGATTGTAAGTTCTATTATTTTTTTATGAAATATCTTGGTAGAAAATTCGTTAACAATTTGGAGAGGGTTGTAGTAAAGTTGTGGTAGATGAGATTGATGTTATCATTATAATTAAGAGCTATATCCCCTGTTTATCTTTTAAGAAGATATCCATTTGTGTTTTGTCAAAGTGAATGTTCCTTTGGATATCCCGATTTTTTGCATGTGGCTAGTGTGTATACAAAGGTTTAGGGTTAATAATAGGGGTTTATGGTCATATTTATGCTCATGGTCATCCAAGAGGTCAAAACTGATAATATGGTTGAGAACATGTCAATCACATATTACATAGTTCACAAGGTTGTTGCCAAGCCCATGAATGTACATGTCATCTAGCAAGATGTAGGTCACTTATTAATATTGTTACAAATAATAAGGTCATAGGAATGGCAAAGCTCAATTAGCTCATTAACAAATAGGTGCTTGGCTATTTCTTCAAAATTTATTTGGAATTTACAAGCTAAGTCATAATCCTCATCAGGCCATAGGAGGTTGTGGCTTGAGTTATTACTTAAAAGAAGAGCTTGATAAGTAGCAGTTCTACCATTGAAATCCCCAAGAAAAAAGAATGTTTCCCTCATTCCTTAAACTATGAATATCATATTCTAAGGTAATGAAGGGGAAAATATTTTGTAGGTTGTCTTTCTTATAGGAGAAAGAGTTAATAGCGGTAGGGTAACATATTGCGAGAAAATTATGTGTTGGAAATCGAGTCAGAAATTTTGATCGAAATGTGCTAGTTAACGGGGTCAATCTCATCAAGTAAAATGTGGGGAGAAATAGTATTTTTTACATAAAAAGTTGTACCACTGAAGCCTTTATGATATTTTTTCCTATTCCAAGGAGGCCAAAGAATGAATCCATTTATGTGGGAAACCGTATATTCATCGTGTTCCCATGTTCGAAATAAGAAAACACGATCAATATCACTTAGGGTCCAAATTAACATAGGACCCTTATGTTGTGGAAAAGCACAACAGTTGAAGAAGAGGATCCAGAGTGTTCCTAATTCCTATTTATCACTTTTATTTTGGACTCTATATCTCATAATAATGTTCCTTTTTCGAATCATTTCTCGTTTGCCTTCATTTTGTGCCTACTTTACATTTTGGAAATCTTTTCTTAATTCAACTTGGTCCGCTGAAATAAGATATTCATTTATAAAGATCCCCGACCCTTTTATACTTGGAGATTTACTATGAATATATAACTTGTAGTCATTGAAACTTTACCTTAAAATGGATTATTCAATATTATTCTCAAAACTATTTCCCACCCTTTTTTCTTTTGTTAGATATTTTTGTTTAAATTTGTCAGCTAATTTTTAGTTATTATTTTACTATTCCTAATGTTTCCTCACGTTTTTCTCTTTTATACCATAAATTATGAGCCTCTTTTGTGGCACTCATGTTCTAGTTCAATTAATTTGTTCATTTCATATTTTATGGGGTTGATATCTTTTTGATTAGTTGTGTTGCTTAGGGATGCATTATTATCTAGGTTTTCTTTTACTTACTTTATCTCTGCTTTGACGGTGCAATTTTCTTCAGACATTCATTGTTTTTTGTGTTTTATTTCTGGTATCATATCATTCATTCCTTGAATTTTAGTCATGAATGTTATCATGCTACCTCTTAGCTTGTAACTATTGTTAAACATTTTAGATCATTCTTGTTTCTATTGTGTTTCTCTTTCTTCTCTTCACATTTCTAAATATTCAATGTACTGATGGAGGCCCTTAAAAATATTTTTTCTCGACCGCCCTATGCTATAGTTAGGCTTAGAAATATGGGAAGAAGTACTCATAATTGTAACAATTAGAATATAGCAAGGAGAAGAGAATATGTAGAGGAGGTAATGCACCTTGAGTCGTAGGGTCTTTCCTTGTTTAAATCTAAGTAGAGACATTGAACCAAGGTCACATATAGTATTTAATTATGAGACTTTAATCAGATGCCGAATATAGTTGTATTAGATGGGAAGATGTGGCATATGTATATATGGCCACACATGCAAAGTGTGTATTAGATTTAAGGATGCTAAGTCTATTTTAGATGTGAAGATGCAAACTTTGTATATACAACAATAGAGGAGATGTGAAGGCATAGATGCAAAAACACAAAGTTTGTGGAGATTGTATATATAGATTTAGATAGTTGTATTAGATGTGGAGATGAGTCTATTATGGTGCATTCAAGATAATGTATTTTGATAATACGTTTTATGTGTTTTTGCTAAAATATTTTGTTTATACTATCATGAATTTTTTATAATTAGCATAGTTTCATCTTAATTTAGGATCTATCGAAGGTTGAGAGGGGTCAAATCTCTCAACATAAATATTTGATTTATAACCAGCTTTAAAAATATATATATTAATACTTTTTAAATATTGCATATCAAACTCCATATTAAGAATGAAATACATTGCACATAGCTCTCACAATAAAAAGTAAAAATCTAAGAAAAAACTTGATTTAAATTACTTTATTCTTCTCAATGTAAACATTATGTTATTTAATAGGAATATTGAAAAAACGTTTATGCCCAACAATAAGATTTTTTTATAAATAATATATTTTTTAAATATTAAATCTTCACTCACTACTGATATATTTAAAAAAAAAAAAAATTGAGAGAGGAGCTTAGGGTCACAGGTTAGGGTTTAATGTAGGGCTTGCCCCTGGCATGCCTGCAACAACAACAGAGGATAGGGGATACAACAAATTTGGATGAGAGAGAACCATCAAAAACCACAGAGTAAGACCGACTAAGGCAAGTGCGGACTGACAAAAGCATGATGAGCTTGGAGGGGGGGGGGAGTGAACCCCTCCTACAAGAATGTGATGGCAGGAGAAGAAAGCAGAAATGGGAGAATGGGAAGTCAAGGAAAAAGTAGCAAAGACACACTGGTCTAGGAGGTAAATGCCTACCCAGAGTAGCAAAGAAACCAAGGTTTTCCATTCCCAACATCAAACTGGAGGAATATAGGGGGTTGATGAAATATCACATGCTGATTTGAAAATTCATAGGGGCCTGGCCTATAGAGAAGGAACTGGTTAAATGGATACAACAACATTGGAAACCAAAAGTTCACATAGATCTGAAACTAGGAGCGAAAGGCTTCTTTTCAATAGTATTCTCTAACCCAGAAGACAAAGAGAAGGTATTTGAAGAGGGTCCTCATTTCTTCAATAATGCTGGATTATTTATGCGCCACTAGGAAGAATGTTATAATCTGGATTAGGAAAACTTGTTGGCTGTGCCAATCTGGGTCCAACTGTTTGGCCTCCCAATGGATTTCTGGGACTCGGAAATCCTAGAAGGAATAAGTAACTCGATTGGGACCTTCGTCAACGTAGCTGACACAAAAAGAAAAGGAAGGTTCACTTCTTATGCCCGGATTTGTGTTTACATGAACATTACAGAAACTCTCCCTCGCTACATAGAAGTAGAATATCATGATGAAATATGGCAAGAACCCTTGGATTATGCGCACATACCCTTCAGGTGTAGGAGATGCCATGAATATGGGCACCTATTCAAATCTTGCACTTAGAACTTCCCAGAGTCCACTCAGGGAAGCAAGAAAGAAGAAGGATGAGGCAAGGAAATCGAAGGGTGGTTTCAAGATGTCCATAGAAGGAAGGAACAGGAAAATCAAAACAAATTTGTTGTGCTATATGAAGAGGAAATGGAAGAGATTAATGAGGAAAGTAGTAAAGAGCCAATAGAGCCAATATAGAAAGACAAAGGGAAAAAGCAGGAAAAGATCAAAATAGTGGATGAAAACGAGGGAGAAATAAATAAAATGAAAAATGGAGCAAATCCAGATGGAGATAAACCCACAGAAAGGAAATTTTATGAAGAGGAACAAGTAATGAAGATATTACTACAAGAATGGAGACACTTGGATGAGAGGTTCATCCTAGAAGACCAAAAATATCTATACAAAGAAATGTTTCAACAATATAAAATGAAACTAGGAACGGTTGTGATAAGTCAACCCGAGCATCTAGGATCAGAGGGTAGACAAGGTCAAGAAGTAAGAGCATCAGGCAAAGGATGGAAAAAAGGGGCAAACATCCCATAAGTGAATCGATCCAATGGTGGGAGAAATGCTTGTTAACACAGGAAGAGTGGTGCCATTATTAGAGGTATTCCACCAACCAACCAAATTGTTGAAATGAAAATCATGACCTAGAACATAAGAGGTCTGAACAGTAAAGGGAAACAGAGATATCTCAGATAAAGATTGAGGAAAGATAAATCTAGTGTTATGATACTACAAGAAACCAAGATCATTGAACTAAAACTGAAAGAGATCATGGGAAACTTCAAGCCCAGGTATGAGATAGTAGGATAAGATGCTCTTGGAAGTGCAGGCAATCTAGCTGTACTATGGAACCCAGAAGAGGTAATATTCGAAGAATGGGTAATATGACAAGAATACCCTCTGGTAAATTTAGAAATATTGGATCTGGAGAATGGATTGCCCTCTTAGGGGTCTATGGTCCCCATACCCTAGGGGAGAGAAGGAATTTCATCCAAAACTTATTAAATGTGAGTGGTATGTACCAAAATATACCATGGATTGTAGGACGGGATTTTAACATGATTAAATCCTTGAACGAAAAAAGAGGAGGTGTGAGAAGGATGGACGGAGATATGAAATTGTTTGCGGATAGCTTAAATGACTAGATGCTAGAAGATACCATAAATAATCATGGGATACACACCTGGAATAACGGAAGAGGAGGGAATCATGAAATAGCCTCAAGATTAGACAGATTCCTAATATCATAGTAGATTGTAAGTGGAGATATTTTTGTGGAAGTGATGATATTACCTGGGATGGGGTTGCACCACTGGCTGGTGAGATTAGAGATTGAACGCAAAGCTAGTCCTAAAAATTGACCATTCTGATTTGAGGCTTTCTGGCTTAGAGACCCTAAGTTTATAAACAAGGTAGAGGAATGGTTGAAGCAAAGTGAAAAAAGGGTAAGAAATAGAATGCAAACATTCCAACTTAAGTTAAAGGAAATGAAGCAAAAAATTAAGAAGTGGAACCAAAAGGAATTTGGGAACATAATTCAGGACCAATAGTAGTTAAATCAAACGATGATGGTAATTCTACAAAAAATCATAAGGGAAGGGTGAAGTGAAGAATTAGCAGTAGAAGAAGGCAGGCTAGTCAGCCAAATAGAGGAAAGAATGAAATAGGAGGAAATCTTATGGCAGCAAAAGTCAAGAGTGAATTGGTTAAGGGAGGGAGAGAGGAACACCAATTTTTTCCACAAAGCGATGGTATAGCACAGACAGAGAAATATAAGTTTTTTCCATGAAAAATGAAGAAGGAGTCTAACAAACTTAGCATGAGGGTATGGAGGAAACCCTGGTTAGACACTTCAAAGATCTTTTAATGGAGCCACAGGAGGAAAGGCAAGAAGCAGCTCGCAGAATATGCAACGAGATCCCAAAGATGATCACTAGAGATCAAAACCTTGCATTAATGAGAGTAGTTACAATAAAGGAGGTCGAGGAAGTGGTGAAAGGATTGAAGAAAAATAAGGTCGTAGGACCAGATGGCTTCATGACAGAATTCTATCAAGCTGCATGGAAGTTCATAGGAAATGACATCGTAGAGGTGGTGGAAGAATCCAGAAGAAATCAAAAGGTATGTCCACGTTTAAATGCCACCCTTATCTCTCTTATCCCTAAAACCTCCAAGTCAGATGATCGATAGGGCTTTAGACCTATTACCCTTTGTAATGTTATTTATAAAACTATCTCCACTATGATAGTTAAAATATTGAAACCGATTCTCCCTAGTGTTATATCCCTAGAATAAACAGGTTTCGTGGAGGGTAGACAGATCCTAAATGGGTTGATAGTATCCTAAGAAGTGGTGCACTCGCTAAAATCAAAGAAGATGGCTGGAATGATGATTAAATTGGATCTATCAAAAGCCTATGATAGATTAAATTGGGAGTACCCGAGGAAAGTTATGGAAGCCTTTGGTTTCTGTAATAGATGGATAGAATGGATTTTAGCGATGATATCTACCCCGGACGTTTCAATCCTCTTAAATGGAAGCTCATCATCCATCTTCAATGCTACTAGAGGTCTTCTTCAAGGGGATCCCTTATCATCCTTCCTCTTCATTATTGTTGCAGATGGGCTAGGAAGGTATATCAAAAAGGAAGTACAGGATGATAGAATCAAAGGGATAAGAGATTAGGGTAACGATCTCTTGATAGCCCACCAACAGTTCGTGGATGATATCATTGTATTCTATAATGTTTCTCTCGAGGAATTTAAAAGCATAAAATACATCCTAGATCTCTTCATGGAAGCCTTGGGCACCCAAATTAACAAAGATAAATCATGTGCTTACTTCTTCAACACAACCGATAATGTTAAAACTTACCTCAAGTGAATTTTGGGATTTGGGGAAGGAGAGTTAAGACCAAGTATCTAGGAGTACCTCTGGCAATCAACTCTCTCAAAATGGAAAATTGGCAATAGGCTATCGAGAAGATCCTAGGAATGCTAGCCAACTGGTCATTCCAATCTCTAAACCTTGCACGAAGAGTAGTTGTGGTAAAAGCAGTCCTGCAATCAATACCTATTTATCAACTATCGGGGATGGCAGCCCCAAAAGGGTCTTGTTCCAAAATGGTGGAAATATTTAAGAAATTTTTATGGGGAGGGCCTCAACAATAGAAAAAATGGGCTTTTATTTCATGGCAGGGATTGACTAGAAAAAAGGAGTAAGGGGTCCTAGGACTGAGGGATCGATACCTAACTAACCAAATCATGGGGGCCAACTATGGTGGAGATGGATGGCAGCAGGAGGGGACCTTTGGAAATGAATATGGATGAGGAAGTATAACATGCCAGGGAGAATAGAGGATATGTTATAGTATGCAGATCCATCGAGAGGATCTACCATTTGGAACTTGGCCAGCCAGAATAGGGACATAATCACAAACCATGCCTTCTGCGAAATACGAAATGGAAAAACAACAAAGTTTTGGGATGAGGCTTGACAATAATGAGAAAAATTAAATGGAAAGCAAGAACTCAAAAATATTCTTAAGTTTTCAAAAGATGTAGGCCTAAATCAAGTACATGAGTTCTGAAAGGATGATAACAATGAGGAAAAGTGGAGAGTCTAGAAAAAACCAGAAGAGTGGTGCCAAACAATAGAAGAAGAACAGAGAGAGCTATATGTGAAAGAAATGGGAACAAGAAAGATACCAATCAGATCAAGACTTGATATATTGAGATGGGGTCATTCTAGTAAAGGAAATTTCTCGGTTAAAGAGGCATACGATATTAAAACTAAATAAGGATAGGAAGGAAACAATCATCTATGAAACAAATATGGCACAACAAATGGTGGCCGACAGTCGCTCACTTCCTATGGTTAACATGTAAAGGCCAAATTTTGACATTGGACCAACTTCAAAAAAGAGGGATGCAGGGATGATCCCTATGTGGCCTACGTAAGAAGGACAACGAAAATATAGAACACTTAACAAACTCATGCCCGTTCGCACATCAACAGTGGGAAGCTATCTATGAGGTGTTCAGAAGGATATATAAGAATCAACAGAGCATAAGAGGGACTATCCAGCAATGGGGACAAGGCCACTTTACCAGCCTAGTTCTAAATAGAGCATGGGGGCTAGCTATAGTATTTAATCTCTGGCTGATATGGAAGGTACAAAACTAACATATTTTCAAAAGTAAGGAATCCACGCTGGTGTAGGTATGGAGAGGAGTAATAGAACATATCGTAGAAGCAATCCTACTAGAAGAATGGTGCTAAGAAGGCTAGGAGATCCTACCTTAGGAAGCAATAATTCTAAAAAAGCTCAACCTAGCCAAAGAAATGGTGGGAGAGCATACATGGAGATAAAAAAGGATGAGTAGGTAATTGCCCGAGAATTTTAGCAGACCAACAGAAGGATTCATTAAATTGAACTTTGATGGAGCCTCCAAAGGAAACCCGGGTATTGCAAGAATAGGTGGCATCTTCAGGGACTACCAAGGCAGGGTTAGATTGTTGTACTTAACATATGGTGGCATGATGAGCAACAATGAAGCAGAACTCATGGAAATACGACAAGGTATAAGAATAGTTGTAAGGCTTGGGTACAAACAATTGGAAGTTGAAGGGGACTAACTATTGGTAATCAACATGATGAGGAAACATTACAATGGAAAGGCATGGGACAAGCTAAGCCATAGCTAGAGAACAACAAGCTTCATCGAAGAGCTGGGAGAAATAATGAAAAGGTTTTATTATATGATAGTCAACCACGTAAAAAGAGAAGGTAATAAAGAGGCCAAATTTCTGGCTAGCTGGGGATGTAATCGGCAAGGAGGACACATGGAAAGAGCTTGGCCTATACAACCAAGGGCTACAAGAATGGACTCGCTAAGAAAAATAGTAGCTGAAGATGACTATCATGGATAGATGAAATGATAATGATCATAAGAAACCCCTGATCGAGGTGATGGAGTGGGTAATAAAAAGTAATGGCGATGTTAGAATCCAGAAGGTGAAAGGAATGCCTACCACAACTAACATGATTATATCACAGGGCATGGTGGAGTACTGCATGCCAAGAGTGATGTCAAAAGGGAGAAGTTGTGTTTGGAATGTTGGGAAGAGGATAGGTGGTAAGGACGACGACGTAAGGAGGATGGGATGGCAGGTAGGTAAGACAGAGCATGAAAGAGAGCATAGGGATAGGAGGATCGCTAGATCACAAGGGAGAAGGAGAACAAAAGTGGAGGACAAGCCAAACGCACATCCAACAAGCAGGAAAAGTAACCTCGGGCATGTTAACTATCTTTGTTCTATAATTTGCAAAGGAAAATTCAGTATGCTAGGAGAGGAAAGGAACTTAGGCCAGGTTGGGAAGGAAAGACCTCGCAGAGAGGTTATGCTACACAGAAAGAGCAAAAGTAGTGAGAGAGAGTGGCCTGGTAGCTTTACTTCGAGGCTAGAAAGGTTGGAGGGCATAAAAGATAATAGGGAGTGGCGAATTGTGCTTAGGGCTAACGATAGAGAGGCTATAGAGGACCATATCTGGGTGGCATGGAGGTCTGAGGGCCTGGAAAAGTTCCTCAGGCAGAAATTTTGGGTAGATACGGTGAGTTTTGGTAGAAGAGAAGAGCGAGCCTCAGAGGGGATGTTTGGAAGAAAGCTAAGCAAGGTTAGTAAGCAGGACAGGGAGGGAGAGGAGAGTCCTAGCGTGAGGCTCCCATCATATACTATACTAGGGTCGCATAGGGAGTGGGTTAGCGTGAGGGACCTAAGGGGAGAGGATGAGAAAAAGCAGGGGAGAGAGTAACTAGGGTTCTGAATGAGAGGCACGACAGGGGGAGCAGGGAGAAGAAGAAGACCAACCCTGGTTCACTTGACTACTTGGGATCAACGGAGTGTAGACGGAGGGGGGCATTTTCGGCGCACAGAAACCCCACGAGACAATTGGAATTTGGATGGGTAATGGTTATTTTATCCTCACCTTGAAATGTGACCATTACGAACAAATAGCAGACACCATAGACATGGCGCGTGTAGCCAGAGGAAGAGGCCGCAGGGGATGGGGAAATAATGGTCCTCGATCTAACGATAAGGGAACATTGGAACAAATGATAAGAAGATGACCCATGGATGAGACTGTAAGGGAGGTAGCAAAAGCTTATAAGAAAGGAACAGATGTAGGGATACGAAAACTTATAGAGGAAATGGAGGAAAGAATTATGGAAGAGGATTCAAAGGAAGAAATGGAGGAATGAAAAGATCACATTCCCAATCCTGGGAATACTAGAGGGAGGCTTTCCCAATTTAAACAAACCTTGCATCTCTAATGGCTCATGAAAACACTCGTAGGAAAAGCGATGGAACATGTGTCCATAGGGATGGCTCTGATAATCACAAACATGCTAGACTATAAAAAAGACCTGCAAACTATTGAGTTCCAGCTTCGCAAGCAGGACATAAGATTAGACCATATACAGAGACACATTTCATGTATTATTGAAATGACACCAACACCTGGAAATTCAGCAGAAGATCGAGTGAATGTTGAGTCAGAACTGGAAGACCTTAAAGAATAGCTTGAGCTTAGTGACCTCAGGTTTTTGTTTTTTAGCGGCTAGTTTTCTTTTACATGCACGTTTATGGGACCTAAGATTATAGACTAGTTTTTAAATAGCTATGTATATATCACTTGGGTAGAAAGACTCATAACCTACCATTTTTGGATTCCTTATAATATGCATAGGTGGCCAATAGACTTGGTTTTCCAATGGGCAAGTTGAGGCCACCTATTAACAATATGTAGTTTCAGTTTTTTTTTATATAAGTAGAAAAGGAGGCCCTACCTAAGCTTACCAAAAACAATTATTACAAACATAGAATAAATTACACAAAGAAATATGAACAATATTAATTTTCCATGTTATGTGTAGACCCTATATTAAGTAGTCGAGGAATTCTATATAGCCCTCCTAAAATAAATTAATTAGTTTTAACTTTCAATTATTTTATTTCTTAATAAATTTGATGTAAAATTATAATATAGATGGAATCATTTTAATTCCAATATTTTTTTATGATAGTATTTTTAATTTGTTATTGTAAATATAATTCTATTATTATTAAATACATGAAAAAAAATATTAAAATTTCATTTTTGACATTAAAATTATTATTATAATTTTAATCTTATATAAATTATAAGATGAAAAACATATGACTTGTACTACGTATTACGTTTGTGATTTATTTACTACCATAGTTAAGTTAAGATGGGATCGCATATTCTACATAATAATAAAGAAGATTTTCTGGTCGCAAGAAGCTTCATATATTTTGCACAAGATCACGATCACCCCACCCCAGTAATCTTCACTATTTCGTTCCAATTGTATCCATGTCTCCCCATAGCTTCTTGAGTTTAATTAACATCGTTACTGCGCAGTGTATGGGGAGATGATTCAAGGAGATGAATGTTGAATATGCATTCAGAACAAGGGTTTACGTTTATCATCAGAATCACCATCACCTCGCCCCACCGACTAGATATTCACAATGGTGAAACCAACGAGGATGCATATATGGTTTTCAACAAACAAACATTGTGCCTAACAAGCAAGGATCATTTTGTATATAAATTATTTAAACAAATTATCATTGAAATCAACATTTAAACAACAATGCAACGTGTACATTTTAAGGAATTATAAGGACAGATTCATTTATGGCCCGTTTGCGCACAGGATGGGATGCCCGAAAGCACAATCACAATGCAGAGCTCATACAATTTAAGAGCTCATCTTTCTTCACGGAAGGTTTCCAGGCCGATTCGACATGTTTGACAGATTTGACATGTTTCCGGGCCGATTACGTTATATTATCGCCACGCCCTAACTGAGGATTACGTTATCTTATCGTCGATTAAACAGCTTCGCGCCCATACCTGGAAACGGGCGTGATGGCAGATTTTGAGGTGAATAGGAGGCGGGAATTTGATATGAGCCCAGGTAGCTATTCTTTTGCCAAATTGAATAACTCGACCTAAACATGTCCACTGTTGGTCTGTTGTTGCCACCATCGTCGTGATTGGCATATTCAAATGCTATCGGTTGCTCCACTCCGCCTCCGGCCCTTAATGGATTATTCTGCAATGTACCTTCTCCTGTAAATCCAACAGATGCAGGAATTCCATATGACCCCACATAATTACGCTGTTGCCCAATTGAATGTTCAGAATTCAACCTCAATTGGTCCACTGATCCGGGGTTGTTCGCATCTTCGTGATTACCATTATCGGGACGGTTTACTGCGGTTGGATTAAGCAGGAGCTTCGGGCCCATTCCAGGAAATGGGCGTGATGGCAGATTTTGAGGTGAATAGGAGGCGGGAATTTGATATGAGCCCAGGTAGCTATTCTTTTGCCAAATTGAATAACTCGACCTAAACATGTCCACTGTTGGTCTGTTGTTGCCACCATCGTCGTGATTGGCATATTCAAATGCTATCGGTTGCTCAACTCCGCCTCCGGCCCTTAATGGATTATTCTGCAATGTACCTTCTCCTGTAAATCCAACCTGTTCAACAAAATAAGAAAAAGAATTGCTGCAACTTCTCCCTTTTAAATCAGATGACAGAATTGTATGACCAATAGGATTCTCGTTTGGCAAGAGAGGAATAGGTTGGAATTTCATGTCGTAACAGGAGGAGGAATAGGCTGGAATTGCTCTGTTGTTGCCACCGTCGTGATTGGCATATTCAAATGGTATCTGTTGCTCCACTCCTACTGCTGCAACAATTGGATTAATCTGCAATGTACCTTCTTCTGTAAATGTAACCTGTTCAACAAAATAAGAACAACAATTGCAGCTTCTCCCTTCTAAATCAGATGACAGAACTGTATGACCAATAGTATTCTCGCGATTTGGCAAGAGAGGGATAGGTTGGTATAGACAGGAGGCGGGGTAGAAAAATGGATGCTGCAGTGCTTCCTTAGGTATGGGCCTTCTCTTCCGATCCCACGACAACAAACTGTTTATGAGATCAATGGCGACGGCACTTGCTGTCGGTAGAAGAGACGACAATTGTTTGGTGGAATCAACATTCCGAAACTCTTCTGGAAAGCTGTAACCCTTTAAGTCGGCAAGCAGTAACCCCTCACGCCAAATTTGGGTATCAGGAGAACCAATGACAGAGCAAACGCTATGCAGCTGATGTAGCGCGTTAGAGCCTGTAAATATTGGATAACCAGTGAACAGCTCCGTCATGATAACGCCCATTGCCCAAATGTCATTGGACAAACCATATTCAGTGGATCCAAGCAGAAGTTCGGGTGCTCGATATGGTCGTGTCCCAACATATGATTCCAGTGGCTTATTTAATACTCTAGTAGCCAGCCCGAAATCAGCAATTTTAATAGACTTACCTCCCCTCACTAATAAATTCTGTGGTTTCAGGTCCCTGTGACAATATCTTTCATAAGACATGCTTTGAAGCCCTTTAAAAATCTGGAAGCAAAAGCTTCGCACCTCGTCCTCGGAGAACGAACGTCCTCTCCCTCTCCTCTGGAGTTCTGACAGATCGCAGTCCATCAGCTCAAGCACCACGTACAACGTGGTGCCTTCCAATATGACGTCATGCATGTAAAGTATGTTGGGATGAAACCTCAAATCCGCTAAACATTTCACCTCTGCGCAATCCTCATATCTAGAGAAGTTTCCGTTGAGTCTCTTGATGGCCCAAAATTCGCCCGTAACCTTATCCACTGCCTTCCAAACGGTTCCATGACTTCCTTTTCCCAACTGCTCAACAATAACATAACGATCCATGACACTGACTCTCAAATTAGAAAAGAGTAACAACAGTCGCCTTCTCTTCTCTTCTCGCCTCGCCAGGCCAAGTATTAGACTGACGTTCCAACTTTGCTCACAGTTTTCACCTTCCCCTTATCTGCTGCTACCGATTTTATTAAAGTTTAGATCAATTTGGGAATGACATATGATAAGATAAACAGAAGAAAGGATCATGTTTTAATACGCTTCCCTCTCCCTCTCGGTGCGTCTTTCATATGGTGGGCTCCTTTTCTAAGGTTTTGGGACGACGTGTCAAGTATTAAATCGTGAATATCATAGGGTTGGTGTAGTTTTACCGAATACTTGAGTATTTTTTTGGTGGGTCCACTTAAATGAAAATGTAATATATTAAAGATGATAGAAATATTTTTTTTGGCAGGTCCCTTCCGTAGGGTTAGGGTGGCTAAGGTTTTTCCCTTCCCTTCTCGCGGGTTTTCCCTTCCCTTTTGTGGGCTTATGGTGGCTAAGGTTTTTCCCTTCGCATTCCTTCTTCGGGGTTATGGTGGCTAAAGGCTTTTCCCTTCCCTTCCTTGGGGTTATGGTGGCTAAGGTCTTTCCCTTCTCTTCCCTGGGGTTATGGTGGGTAAGGTAAGGCTTTGGGACGAAGTGTACAGTATTAAATCGTGAATAGCATAGCATTTTTTTGATTCTTTATTGGATTCACTTAAAAGTTTAATAGAATAAAAATGATAGAAATATTTTTGAAATATATATTTTTAAAAAACTTAAGTACGATGTATGGTTAAAAAAAGGTCGTATACCTCACCCATTTTTGGGTATACTAGTGAAATAGTGGGCTTTTATGTATATTTTAAGGTTTTCGGACCATAGGTAAAGTATTAAATTATTAATAGCATAGCATTGGTTGTAGTTTTATTCTAACCGTCAAAAGATTTTTGGAGGATATTTTTGGTGTGTCTATTTAAAACCTAAATATATTAAATATAGTACAATTGTTTGAAGAATATATATGTGTGTGTTTCATATCAAGATGGAAGGAAAGCATAGTTCATATGTTGATATTTTATATTTATACTAGATGGATTGTACAAAGAAATGAAAGCCTTTATAGTGGGAATGAAATGATGCTAAAATGAGCCCACTACCTAATGTTTTCTATAGTTTCAATATGATTGCCACTCTAGAGATACTTCTTGCTAGTTACAAAGTCAAACTTTAAATGATGCAGTAAATGAAATTCATGGACTCGTCCATTAAAAAGTCAAGGGAATGGGGTTATCCCAATGGAGCCATCAAGGAGGCCTTCTTGGCTATGGAGCAAGGGAACCATTTCTTATTTTATACTTGTTGGTAATTTTTTATAATTTCAGAACAAAAATGAACAAAGAATAATGCTTTGTTTCTTACACAGAGAAACTAAAATTGTTTCCTGAAGATAGAGTTTCACACACACACAAAAAGAACTTGTATTCGTTAACAATAATGACTGTTACAAAAGTCTTCCTCTAACAGAAGGATTATAGCAAGACTACTTCAGAGGTAGTCCCAAAAAAACTTCACTCTGTCTCTCATGAAAAATTAACACTGCTATGTGTAATTTTTCCTTTCACCTCTTACTTTCACGCTGCTGTGTATTACAATACATTTCAACAACAACAAAAAAACATGACACTACATTTTTCTTGTACCGTAAAAAAAACTACTCCCGTGAATTAAAAACAATAAAATTAAAAACTTCACCTACATTCAACAACCGTCGTAAATTTATATTAATTACGACACTGATAAAGCTGACCATCAATGAAAATTCCAATTCACGTCAAGTAATAAATAGCTCCATGGTGCAAGCCTGTACATCGAGCCTTGGTATTAATCAGACGATTGTTAGCAAAAATCGCACGACCCTTGTTACCGAACTTTACGAGCTAGGGAAAAGTTGTATTTGCAAACTGCTCAGGGTACGTCTCAGCTGATGAGTGTGCTCGCTGCCCCTGGAGAATTACCACCATTCCGTAAAAATTGGTGTGGGGAACTGGCAGTTTTGGCACTGCAGTTGAAAGTAACATTTCAACACTCACCTTTAATTTCAACTGCTGGGTTATCAATCATACTCAGACATTTCCTCAAAAACTCAAAAATTTTCTGCCCCAATGGTTTGGTCAGAATATCTGCAACCTACTCCTGAGTTCTGCAGTGTTCTAAAAAAAATTCTCCATTGTTTACCAATTCCCTGATGTAATGAAACTTTGTGTCAATGTGTTTCATTCTCTTATGAAACACATAATTCTTAGATAATGCAATAGCTGAGCTATTATCACAAAAAAGCACAGTTCCTTTTGCTTGCTCTTGGCATAAACTCTTTACATTCCTTATCATCCAAATTGCTTGACACATTGATGTTGTGGCTACCACATATTCTGTCTCTGCTGTACACAACGCTACAATAGGCCTTTTTTAGAAGCCCATGAAATGGCTCGTGAACCCATGTGAAAAACATAACCGGATGTGCTTTTCCGATCATCTACACTTCCAACCCAATCACTATTAGTGTATCCAATTAAATCTGAACATTCTGAAGCAGTATATGAAATGCCAAACCTTTTAATACCTTTAACATACCTCAGAATCCTTCTTGCTGCCTGCCAATGTGCTTCTTTTGGCCTCTCCATGAATTTGGAAATCAAACTAACAGCATGCATTATATCTAGCCTAGTTGCAGTCAAATACATGAGGCTGCCAACTATGCTCTTGTAGAAACTAGGATCAAAATCCTTGTCGTTTTCCTCTTTGCTGACTTTTAATCCCATCACCATGGGAGTGATTGTTGCTTTGCTCTCCTGCATATTAAATATTTCAAACACTTCATTAACATATTTCGCTTGTGAGATAAAAATCTCATTTCCATTTTCTTCTACTTCTATTCCTAAGAAGTATCTCAGAAAACCCATGTGAGTCATTTCAAATTCTTCTTTCATGACTGTTTTGAAATTTTCAATAAGGTAATCATCGTTACCTGTGAAAATAACATCATCAACATATAACACAACAATTAGTATTTACCATCATTTTCTTTCATGTAGAGAGTGGGTTCTCCCTCACACTTTTCAAATCCGTTTTCCAATAGATAGGAATCTATCCTACTGTACCACGCTTTTGGTGCTTGCTTCAGCCCATAAAGAGCTTTCTTCAATCTACACACTTTGTGCTCTTGGCCTTTATTTTCATAGCCTAGAGGTTGTTCAATGTAAACCTCTTCAATTAACACTCCATTTAGGAATGTTGACTTCACGTCCATTTGGTAAACTTTCCACTTGTTTTGTGCTGCTATGGACAACACTACTCTCATGGTTTCCATTTTAGCAACAGGTGCGAAAGTTTCCTCATAGTCTCTCCCATGCTGCTGGTTATATCCTTTGACAACAAGTCTTGCCTTGTGTCTTTCTATTTTGCCTTCAGCATTACTCTTGGTCTTGTAGACCCATTTAACTCCAATGACTTCTTTTTCTTTTGGTAGCTCAAATAAATCCCATGTCTTGCTTCTTTCTATGGCATTGATCTCCTCATCCATAGCTTCTATCCATTCCTATCCTTAATTGCTTCTTTGAAATGAATAGGGTCATCAACATGACAATATAAAGCAAACATAGAGTTCATACCTTCATTCGTTGCCTCTTGTTCATAAATGTCACTTAAATTTCTGAACTTCTTACCTTTTTCATTTGGTGTACAAGTGTTTGAAGAAGCACTTGAATTTCCTCCTTGTGGTGTGCTTGGAGAAACACTTTCATTTCTCCTCAAGGGTGTCTCTTGCTGCCCTTGTGTTGGTGTTGCTCTTTGGGGATGTATTTCAGCCATCTCCTCATCATCTTCATTATCAGACAAGGAGTTTTTAACATTCACTCTTTTCTCTATGCTTCCATCCCAAGCTTCCTTCTCAATGAACTGAACATCTCTACTCACAATAAGCTTCTTGGTGGATGTGATATGCAACCTATAAGCTTTCAATTCCTCACTGTATCCAATGAAAATACATTTCTCCCCTTTGTTGTCCAACTTTTTCCTTAGTTGATCTGGAATTTGTGCATAAGCCACACATCCAAAAACATTCATGTGGGTGAATCCTTGCTTTGTCCCACTCCATGCTTCTTCCGGCACTATGTTCATGACTGCTTTTGTAGGGAATATATTCAAAATGTATGTTGCACAGTGTACAGCTTCAGCCAAATAATCATTTGGCAAATGCTTTGCCTTTAATATACTCCTCGCCATATCCATGATTGTCTTATTCTTCCTTTCAGCAACTCCATTTTGTTGTGAAGTGTACCTAGTGGTAAACTGCTTATGAATTCCATTTTCTCTACAAAAACGTAGAAATTCTTTGGAGATATGCTCACCTCCTCTATCAGTTCTTATAACTTTGATATGCAACCCACTTTGGTTTTCTATAAGTGCTTTGAAATTGCAAAATCTTTCAAACAATTCACTTTTGTTCTTCAGGAAATAGACCCAAGTTTTTCTAGTAAAATCATCAATAAATGTTAGCATACAGTGGTTGCTTGCAAGTGATGGAGTTTGCATCGGTCCACATAAATCTGAGTGGAAAATTTCTAAGGGTTTTTTTGCCCTTATGCTTTTATCAGATGGAAAACTTTCTCTATTTTGTTTCCCCAAGATACAACCTTTACAAAGGTTGTCTGGTTTCTCTATCAATGGTAATCCTCTTACCATTCCTTTTATATTCAATAAGTCAAGACCTCCAAAGTTGAGATGTCCAAATCCCAAGTGCCACAACCAATATTCATCTTTTGGTTCTCTTTGGAAAGCCTCTTGTGTCACTGCTGCTATTTCTTCTCCATTTTTTAAATCTGCATTCATTCTGAGAGGGAACATCGTGTTCCTTGTCATCTTCACTTCAACAATACATTGTTTGCTGGGTGTTTTATGCATGATAGTGCATACATCATTCACAAAGAAAACATTGTACCCCTTTTGAATAAGCTCTCCAATACTTATGAGGTTACATTTCATTCCAAGAACATAATAAACATCTGCTATGGTTTTCTTTTCACCTTTCCTTGTTAAAACATTTACTTCTCCTTTTCCCATAACATAAACTTTACTATCAGTCCCTAGTGTGACTTGTGACTTCACACTTTGATCTAACATAAAAAACAGGGCTATGCTTCTTGTCATATGGTTACTGCAACCAGAGTCTAGAAACCATACATCTTCACTCCTTGCTTCAGCCATATTACAGGCTAAAAACAAATTATCTTGGATGATATTTTCTCTAGTGAAATTTTCACTAGTTCTATTATTCACATCATGCTGCTTCTTGCTACATTCATTTGCATAATGCCCATATTTTTTACAATACTGACATTGGACATTGGATTTATCATATCTTTGTCCTTGAGCATGATGTTTTCCACTTTGTTGGCTGCAGCCTTGGCCTTGGTTCTGATTTGGATTGCTACCTCTTCCTTGAGCATTTGCTAGACTGTTTCTTCCACCTCTATTTTGGCTTCTGCCTCTTCCTCTCTTGCTTTCTCTACCTTGACCTCTTCGTCTTCCAAAGAACATATCGGTCTTAAAGTCATGCTCTAGAGATGAGTTTTCATTTCTGTTCAATCTCTGCTCATGTGTCATCAATGATGCATGTAGTTCATCAACTGAAAGGTTTGTGAGATCCTTTGTCTTTTCTATGGTGGTGAAAATCACATCGAACCTTGAGGGTAGGATCGTCAATAGTTTCTCCACAATCCTCCTTTCTTCAAGAACCTCTCCATGAGACCTTATCTGTGTGACCAGACCAATCACATGTGTGAAGAATGAGTCAATATTATTTGACTCTTTCACACAGAGATTCTCAAAATCTCTCCTCAACAACTGTAGTTTTGTTGTCTTCACTTTCTCCATGCCTTGATACGCTATCTTGAGAATTTTCCATGCTTCTTTGGATCTCTTGGCTGTTGTTATCCTTGGAAACACACTCTCATGCACTGCTTCATACAAAAATTAGAGGGATTTAGAATCCTTCTTCTTATCGCTCTTCAACAGTTCTTTCTCTGCCTGAGTCAAATTATTAAACTCATCTTCATCTACTCGTTCTTCAAAACCATCCTCAACAATTTTTTTATGAAACTAGCTCAAGAAAAGATAGAAAAGATAGATCAACGCCTTAGGATTCAGCCGCTTCTAGGGGGCAACCTCCTTTACATTACATAAATGAACAATTCTTGGATGATTCAAATGAAAAAACCTCTTTTCTATATATAGGAGTCTAAGGAGTCACAATATAAACCAGCCGACCTAACAAT
>APFE030893261.1:0-10154 GCA_000404065.3 Pinus taeda
TATTGATCTTTTAATTTCTTTCTGTAGGACTGATTGTCTATGGTTTTGGTAAATTGTGTTCTAGGTAATCCCTAAACGCTGAAAGAGACAAAAAAAATTAACTACATTAGTCGGTTTTGTGTTATTATAAGGATTGTCCATAGTCTAAATATTCTTGCACTATTGACTCTGATATCAGACCACTAAGGAAAAAATCAGAAGATGATTTCACATGGAATAATGCTTATTAAATCTTTTCATCAAGCCATCAAGACATGAGGCATTTGTCATCATAACAAATTTCGAGGGTTGGGGGTATAGTAATATAGATACTCGTGCCTATTTTGTAGCACTCGAAATTTTGCAAGGAAGCTTTATTTGAAAGGTGAAAGATAGGTCCCTCATTAGTCTTTATGTTAGGGAAAGTTGATAGATCCTATCTGAGCGATGGGGGTCATGATTGGTATTGCTCCAAAGCTAGTGGGAGACCACACAAAACTAACCTAGGGGGAACTTGAGGGCTTGCATTGATTTTTCTGAATGCTTTCGACTTGTTGATGCTTTAGCAGATTAACTTGATATTTAATAGTTCACGATCTTATTGATCTTTCAATTTCTTTCTGCAAGACTGATTGTCTATGGTTTCGAAAAATTTCGTGCTAGGTAACCCCTGAAGGCTGAAAGAGACAAAAAATTTAACTACATTAGTAAGTTTTATATTATTCTAGGGATTGTCCATAGTCTAAATATTATTGCACTATTGACTATGATATCAAAACACCAAGGAAAAACCCGGAAGATGATTGGACATTGAATAATTCTTATTAAATATTTACAACAACCAACAAGACAAGAGATATTTGTCATCATAACAAATTTCAAGGGTTGGGAGTATAGTAATATAGATACTCATGCCTATTTTGTAGCACTTGAAATTTTGTAGGGAAGATTTATTTGCAAAAGGTGAAAGAGAGGTCCCTCATTAGTCTTTATGTTAATTCTTTTCAAATTTCAACCAATTTAATAACATTCGTACATCAAATTTCATTAGAGATTTCATTATTTCTAGTGTGTTAGAGTCAAATCAATTTAATGTATGGCTATGTGGAAGAAATATCCATGAGATTGATGTTCTGAGATGCTGTAAAGTGTTACAGTCTTCTACTTCCTTTTCCCCTTCGTTAAAATCCAATTCATATTTGACATGGACAAGATAGTTCTACATAGTTAGATTTGTCATTTAAACTGATATTTCCAAAGGTCTAAACTACGTGAAATATATTTGAGGTTATAAAATTATTTAAAATGTTGTTGTATAAACTTTTGTTCATTTGAATAGAAGGCAAAGTTGTCACTTTGATTTATGGCATTGTAATTATCATGTTCTGTGCCTTTGCATTTCTTATTTGGCTTTCCATATTATTGGAATGAAATAATTGAGGTCTAGGATTGAAGGGTTCTCTTCTCAAATTTCTTCCTCTTGAAGGGAGTTTTTCCTAGCAGATACATACTCAGAATAAATTTCTTTTGTTCTTTTGTTTCTGTTGTTTCTTTTGTTCCCTTTTCAGTTAATGCAAATGAAATCTTGGGATAACTCCACTAGACTAAGTCACATAAGTCACATTATCGACTGATAAGAAACATGTACATGCAATGATGAATTTCTAGCCAAAACTTAAGGAGACTTATATTAGCAATACCCAAGGATTTACCATCCATCTTGCTTCATGCATATAAATCTCAAAATAGCTTGATGTTTATCTCTATTCTACCACGCCCTTCGTTCATTCCCTTTTCTCAAGTGAGTGAATTTCTTGCAGTATTCTAATTTGTATCTCTGCTCAATTGTTTTCATTTCTTAACTACAATACTGATTCTATTTGGAAATCGTAGCTCATTCTCATTCAATTCATTTGGCTTCTTTCTTAGGTAATAATTTTGTAGAAAACTATAGAAATTTCAATCATTCACTCATTCTTTTAATTACTTTTCTAGAATACATTAGTATAGCATTTCAACATTGTGCTAAGAGCCGATAAATTGGAAGTATGTGTTGGTAGGGAAGATTAATGAGCTCATGGATTATGGAAATTGTTATGCTATTTGACAGCATATATTTATGAAATTGACGGTGATGTTACTTGTGACATATTGATGTTTGGATTTGTATGAATTTTATCATGATGAGCACTGTTTGGATTAGTGTGAATTTTTGTTTTCTTCATCTATGCTCTTCTTCCATATGCACTACCAACTTACAACGTTTCCTTTGCAACATTTGGTGCAAATGCTATGTTGGCCTCCTGCTGCAGCAGGTTACCCATATTTCATGATTGACATTTTTACAAGCCAAATATGTCATACTTTGCATGCTGCAATGCTCCATATTTGTTGAAGGACACCGAAGAAGCAGGGTTTTGATAGATAGAGAATCAAAGGAGCCAAATTGCTTAATCTGGGCCCTTGGAAGAAATAAGGGTAGATCTATACAGGAGGGCAATCAAAAGAAAAAGAGCACAGTGAGGGTTTGCTAATTCTAGTGCACTCAAATTCAAGTGAAGGAAAATGCTAGGATGGTCAGGCTGGTAGGTAGTATCAGGATGCAGAGGTAAAAATGGTGTTACCATTTGGTTTATCAAAAGAAGGACCTATAGAACATTAAAGTTGACACCTTGGCAGTTGGCTGGCAGTACAACGAGGAAACATGACTAACTTCTTTTTCCTTTTCCCCCATGGAATCATCTAACTAACACTCCTCTAAAAAATCTTGAGATCTGCTCAAGTAATCCAGTTTCACTTCATTTCTTACTTAAAACAAGCTGACAATTGAGTTGACTTGGTGAAAAGAAGCCACATTTTTTGTGTAAATATCAATCTCTATCTAAACCATTCATTCCCTTATGCTTGAGGTTCTAATTCATAAACTCAGCATCCCCAGATCCCTTGCCATCTCTCGCAATTCATATTAACATTTAATTTCTATTATATAGCCCCCTACAACCATGTTCCCTACCCCTACTCTAAAGGAGACTATATACAACACCCTATAAATACTAAATATCCCACCCCTTGGCAATTATAGCCAAATAAACCATAGTCGAGAAAACAACAGGTCTATCTGGGACCCACTGTTAGTCCCTCTGTGTCAACCCGGGATTTGTTTGACATTGGGTCAAATAAATAACCTTCTAACCCTACTCCGCTCTCTTTTGGGTTTTATCAATATCCGATTGATAAATAGCCGAAGCCCGAACATTTCGTTAAAACCTTAAACCTAAGCTTGAAACCATCCGCGGCCACGATTATTTCATAAGTTAACGCGTGCGCATTTGTTTTAAACTCCGAGCTTTTCCTCCTCCCGCCTGCCCTCGGATCTGCTCTTCCAGATCCGACGACCCTAATGCATGTCGGGCTCTCCCTCGCGACAGTCCTTTAGCGCCCGATGTTCGACGGTTTCACCGTCGTACACCAGGACGCGTGGTGTCTTCCGATTGCATCGGGCCACCCCTGACGAATACCGCCTCCGTACTCAAGGCGGTTCGATGCAGTTTAAAACCGCTTTCCCTTCTGCCCATGTGTCACTGCCACGACCCCCCGCCGTACTACCGGGTCATCTGCTGACATCATCAATCTGCCACGGTGTCCACTGCCACGTCATTTTCCGTACTCGCTACCCGACAAAATTACGTCATGATAACCGCATCCTCAGAAAATGCCAAAAAGTCCTAAAAGTGCCAAAATTCTCGAAAGTGAGTTAAAAGTCGTGAAAACGACTATTTTAGGGAATTTCTGTTTTTACCACCAACGCAATGTGCATGTGATTTTTACACTCCCAAGACTTCAGCGGCCAGCCAACTTGCAAATTCGGCTCCACAGTTCGTCTCGATCGCTCAGTTCATCCTGTCAAGTGCCTCTCGCCCCCTCATAACATGGATTTACCCATCATTTGCCTAAAAACCTGTTTTAATGTTTCTCTGTTCCAAATTCCAAATAAAGCTGGTTTTTAGCTCGTAAAACTATTCCCGCCAGCCACCCATTACTCTGCACCATATCGCGTGAGCTGGTCATTCTCCACAGATTGAAACCCTGAGCCAAATATCTTCGTTGAAAGGATTATTCGTCCCCTCTATTTATTCATGGTCACCCACGAAGTACTGAAATCTCTGTTATTTAGCTGAGCGGCCCAGCTATATTGCTCTTCGCTGGTTTAGCCTCTGTTCCTAAAAGAAAAAGCTAGAGTTTCTTCTCCTATCCGCGAACTGGGGTTTCCCAGGCGAAATTTAGTGCTCCTCCCATCCGCATTACGTTCACTGCCTGCTGGGTCTCTGCTTTTGACCTGTCCTGGTTAAAGCACTTAGCTGGAAATACTGTCACTTTTCTGCGTCCCATAAATTTTGTGTTGTGTCGCCAATCCGAAAGCCAATTACTAGCTCTGCTTATTGTACTATTTGCAGAACCTCAAATCACGCCTTCAGTTGTTATCTCTACTCTATTCCCTTCCATCAAAGCCATACACGACGTGGAGGTCCCGGTTGCCCTAAATATTGCTCCTTTGAATGCCCCGCACATGAATTTAGACTGGATACCTCTAGCTGACAAAGATTTCCAGATTGAGGATATGAGGGGACTTGAATCCCACCTCTTGACTGTTTGCCAATTCAAGAACAACTATAAAAATGATGCTGATCCCCTGGGAATTTGGAAATCCAGTATGCCTATCTATTATCTCCCAGAAGTCAATGTGCTGCCTGATTTTATTCATCTCTGCCATTCTCGCTATGAGCCTGCTTTGAGGGAAATCCTCAGCCCAGATGGGTCATTTATGTTCCATATCACTCCTTAATCCATCAATCAAATGCTGAACTATGATCCTCCTCAGTCCTTGGTTCCTCTCACCCTAAAAAATCTGATTGACAGTGGCCCAAGGCTCTCCAAAGCAGAGATTCTAAGAGTTAATCAGCTGTTCATGATACCGAGATATCAAAATGACCATCCTCCACCGTATCATCAGGCTTCATTCAATGAGATAGGCAGGCTCATGGTGGATATGATTTCTTACATCTTAGGATGTAAGACAGGGGAGTTCATAAATGAGACAGTGTTCAATTATTGGCCATATTTACTCCAGAGCAGCCCCCTGCCATCATGTATGACTATGCCACATTCATAGACAACAAAATGCACGAGCAATTCATGATGATGGACAGGGAAAGGGTTTTCAAATACACTTCTTACATCTATCACCTACTGCGTTTTTATCACCCTGATAGTTTCAAAATCCCTCTCAGGAAATTTGATTCAAAGAGAGAGAGGAGATCTGTAGCTTTCTGGACTTCAGTCTTTCATAGGGTCCAACATTCTCCCTATACATATTGTGAGTTCATTGACCTCTTCATATACCCAGCTACTTGCTTGTTATTGGAGACCCCTCCTCGCAGACTTACTGTCGAAATGCAAAGGATTTTGCATCTTTCCAAAGAGTACAGCATTGGTGATTGATATTTTTACCAAAACCATAAAGTTATCAGAATTTATGGGAGTGAGTTGCCTCCCTATAGGCTACCAAGATATGTTCCCATGAGGATTTTTGCTTTAGAATATTTCAGGCAGTTTAGTCATGCAGACTTAGTTCACTTCCATGGCAAAAATAAGAAAGCACAGTTGAAAATCAAAACTCAACTAGGTCCCTTTTTTTCAACAAAAGGGAAGAAGCCTGGAAGGATGCAGATAGAATGTTGAGGGAAGAGATGTTGTTAAAACAAAGCTTTTACTGGTCACCGTATGACCTCGAACACTTCATAAGCTTTAGGAGGATCAAAAATAAGCTCTCAGGCTATGTGCACAAGCCAATCCCTCACATAGAGCAATATGCAAATTCACCCGAATGGGTAGAAGGTTCTTTAGTTGACGAGCAAATTTCTGAAGAAGAAAAATGGGAGAAAGACATGAAAGAAGCTGAAAAAAGAATTGACCTGGAATGTGTTCCACAGGTCCGCCCCGTACAGCCACAACCAGTGGGAGTGAGCACATCAGCTGCTGCCTCACCACAGCCAGCCGGGGAAGCCATATTGGGAGTAGGAAAGGACAAGGAAATAGAGCATTCAGAAGGACATAGTACAATGGAGGAGCAACCTCACCTAAATCAGGAAAGAAACCCAGAACAAAGTCCCTTAACACATGCAAAAGCACCTGAAATTCCTGTGCTACCAACTCCTCAATAGGAGGAAAGAGGAAAAAAGAGGGACCAAGCAGAGAGTGCAGCCACAGGGACACCAACCGAGCAGCAGGGAGAGAAAAGGTAGAGGTTAAATCCCTATGCTGAAGAAGAAATCTCAGAAGAAATGCTTGGAAACTTAGGAGGGGAGGGAACTTCAGGACAATAAATCCCTCCTATTTTGGAGACATCGGCCAGCTCCTTCCGTTAGGAGCGTGATAGACAACCAGGTGGGGAGGTTTCGTCCTCCATAAAGAAAACAGAAAGGGGCGTAGACATCAAAAGGGCTTTTACTGAAATCAAAGCTAGGAACAAACCGGTAAGGTTCCAGCTTTATAATCAACTGTTGAAAAGGGCCCCTACAAATCAACAGAGGCTGATGGTAGCCTATGACATGGAAGCAAGAAAAATAACGTTAAGTCATTTCAGACCTACCGTGTAGCAACCACAATCCGCTGCAGATTATATCGGAAATAATCTGGAAGTCCTTTCTAAGGACATACACCCTATAGACCAGATTGAGCTACATAAATAGACAGGGGAAATGGTGTACTCAACTCTGGCAGATAAAGCTCTGCTAGCTCATAGATCACAGAACTCCTTGAATAATACCTCTGCCCAGTTGGAGTTGGAGAAGGTCTCATCATTGGCCAAAGATAACAGGATAAAATCCCTTGAGGAAATCATAATATAGATGGGACATGACCCCAAAGATCCCAAGGGAACACAAGCCTTGATCAAGAAAAAGGAAGAGGACCTAGTAGCCCTCAGAAAACAAATGAAGTTACCACCAAATCTTCATCCTCAGACAGCAGAGGTAGCACAGCAAAAAGAAATGGAGGACGTATACACTTTACTTATGAGAATGAATCAGAGAATACTGGACACTGAAAAAGCACTGGAAGAAGCTTTGCAAGGCAAGCAACCTGACTTGTCTTTAAGGCCCCCTCCATTAGCTCCAATAATCTCGGCTCCCCCTCCAACAGGTACTACAACATCGCCTCCACCAGCTTAAACTTCAGCTACAGAGGTTTCAGCCACAACAACTACATTAGCAACTGCAGCAGCAACCGCATAAGAGGCCAATTTGGGCATGGAAGCCATGTTAAAGGAGATTAAGGCCCTCGAAGTTCAAATGACAGAAATGAGGGAAACCAAAGAGAAGCTAGCCATAATTGAAGCTAGCTATGATAGGTCAGAAATCACAGTCGCTGAGAAGACCAGGGAAATAAAGGCTCTAGAAAATAAAATAAAGGCCTTGGAGAAAGACCTCACTCTCCATACGACCCTGGCTCAAATTAAAACAATTTTATGGGATAATATTGGCAACGCTCTCGTGGAGCAATGGATAGGAATTCAAACCGTTTTTGATCAAATAGATTTGATGGCAATAACTCAGTATGAAACTCAAAAGGCCAGGGCATTATTGGTAGACAAGCTTGAGCTAGCCAATAAATTGATTCACTTTCTAAACACTCGTACTGGTGACCAGCTGACAGCACTGAACATTCAGAACAAAACAGAAACCATTGTGAGAGTTAAAAAGGTACTGAGCATGAGGAACTTCGTCCAGACAATAGAAAGAAAGTGCCAAGAAATGCAAACAGAGGTACAGGCTTTCAGGCAAAGGATGGCAGATTTACAAAGCAAAGGTTTACCCAGCCTAGTTACTAGCACGGGAAAATTATTAAAGCAGAAGCAGTATGCATACAGGTTACACACATATGTATAGAATCAGATCACTGCATCATCGAGCAACACAGAAGAAACAACTCCTCTCACAGGGCAGAGTTTATACAATAAACTAGAAGATCTATTTTACATTGAGCATGAAATCAAGCATCTCTTTCCTGTCTGGCCCAATTATTATGCATATACAGAAGCTGACGAGACTCTATTCAAACTAAGGAAACATCATCTACTGCCAGAAGATTGGTGGCAAAGTCTGCTCCACATCCTACAGTAATTCGATTTTCTACATATTTTTCTTCTGCAAGAAAATTGCATTGCACCACTTTTGCTATCAGGAAAGTCCAAAGCTAACAACAAATGGAATTAGCGTAGAAAAGCATTTTGGAAAATTGAACAGGTGGCAGGTGACACAGCACCCAGAACAACTCATCAAAATGGCGCTCTTCGACCGACTTTCGCAGTCCAAGAGTCAATGACAATCAGGACACCTACAACGGCTAATTGAATGCATTTACTTTCTCAGTTATTATTATGCAAGTTTTTCTTCATGAATAGTTACTAAGCATGTCAGGGTAGCTGGACACAGTTATGTCCAGATATTTTCCCAATGGGATATTTTTGTAAAAAAACTTCTATATATGCTGCTAAGGCAGATGTATTAGGGGTTGGTTGTTTTTTTATAATTTTGGGTTGATAGACTCTGAGGGAGACTCACACTGTATGCTCAGAAATTTTCTATAATCAAAGATTGCTCAGGAGTATGGAGGATGAAATATTGATGTTTTTGAATGGTTGATGATTAACTGTGAAATTCTTATGCTGTCGCATAACTCAATAAGTACTTCGTATCTCTTTTTTCATTCATCAATTACGCTCTTAAATAGCGGAAAGAAAGATTAGCTTAGAATTTGTTTAAATACACTCTATGCTCGATTTCCATTGTTTCTCCATGTTTTCATCTGTTTTAGGCATAAATATGGATTCCATCTGGCTCATATTTTCCCTAATTCATCATGTGTGACAGTTATCCATGAATTCTTAACTGCTCGTGGATACAGTTCATTAGTTTTCCCTCTTTGAAGACGTTGAGAGATTATTTTTGCCTCTCATCCCTCAGCTTCCATTTCATCTCCTTAGGCCCGAAGATTGTGTTATATACAGCTACCTTGCTTCATATTTATCTTGTGACCAAGAAAACACACTAGTAACTTAACTCCTGGACTCCACGCCCAATGGTTTGAAATTTTCTGCTCCATGCTTTGCCTCTCCACTTGAATATATTTTCCCTCCATCTGAAACTCCATCCACACTCAAAGCAAAACGTTTGGACTCAATAACTAGCCTAAAATCACCATCAACATAGTTAAATCATAAAGAGAGAGCCCTCTCTGATTGCAGGTGGGCTAGAACCTGCAATCCAAAGATTGGTGTGTGGTTACCTCGGCCGTATCCCTACAGGAGCTTGGGGACAACCTGAGTGATAACATAATGGCAACTCCGTTGGGGACCTGACTCCCCAAAATGTTTCACAAATCAAGTTGGAAAGCTCCACCGAGACAACAATAACATTCCCAACAAAAGCAGTATAGGGATCGTCTCAAAAAAGTGCCTCTTTACAATTTTCCAAATTATTTTTAAACCTCAACGGTGGATAGAGGCCCTTCAAAATTAATGCATCCACCTGGCGACTCCACTTAAAGTTTCAATCAGAGATTTCACCGAAGGAAGGAAATAGTTCCAAAGTTCAAATAATCCAGGCTCCAAATTGCTAAAAGCGATCAAACATGGTGTCCCAGCCTGTAGAAAATCTTTCATTTCATGAAGCATTAAATGGATTCAGGAAAGATTTGTGAGAGTTTGAGCTTAATGAAGATTTTCTAAGGTCAGTACTGTCAAAAACAACAGGAAGCCAACATACTCTTTTTATGGATTTAGTGATTGAAAGATATGAGAAAGAAATTGAGTTATTACAATCTCAAATCCTGTCATATAATTTTCGTGATCCTGAATTTTTTTTTCAAAACATTCCTTCCCTAAGTTACGAAGAAGTAAGGCTACAATCTGATTTACAGATAGAACAGGATCCTGTTGTGAACCCAGAGACTGAAGAAGTAGCGACAGGGTTTGTTATTAAAGATACAGTTGTTCCAGCAGATCAAGGAGGCTTAGAAAAGGAGGTCCTACATAATGTGCTTATTGATCCTGTAGCTGATTACTTGGAGTTTCTCCTCAACTCAAAATCTTTAACATACTATCTCAGTAAGCACCA
>APFE030893263.1:18260-42553 GCA_000404065.3 Pinus taeda
CACCAATACTTACGATTGTATACTACGCCTTAACAATCCATACTTAGTTTTATTTTCGTTACCAAGTATTATTAATGTGCCTTTATACCAATGAACACCCATACACATTCATTATCAACATCATTATCCAAGAGAAATGCACAACAGTATAAAGGGAGGGGCAAATCCCTGCAATATGAGTCTGCCCGATATCAATATATTATACAATCTTCAATTTTACAATGCACAAGTTAAATCTTGGGAAACCCCAAATTTACACTTAGCCAATTTTCACAACTTTGGAAAACTCAATTGCCCAGCTCGTCGGCACCTCCGCACGGTTGCCACATGACTCACCAACCCTTCGTTCACCTCATCGCACGATCATGTTGTTTGCCCAACTCGGGCACACCTCCAAGTCGCCACACACGGGTGCCTCTGCCCGAGACACACCTCCGTTCACAATCTCAACACTTCACCATTTTGTCGTGCACGACGCGCCCTCACCCGGCCGCCCGTCCGCACGTCCACCCGTTCACCTGTTCAACTTCGCCCAAGTCGCCACATGACTTCACCCGGGTCGCCACACGACTTCACCCGGTTCCCCTGAACGACCTCACCCGGGTCACCACACGACCTCGCCCGGGTCACCACACAACCTTTCTCGGGTTGCCCGAACAACCTCACCCAAGTCTTGCCTAAACGACCTGCCCGAACAACCTGCCTGAATGACCTACCCGAACGACCTGCCTGAACGACCTGCCCGAACGACCTGCCTAAACAACCTGCCCGAACGACCTGCCTGAACGACCCGCCTGAACGACTGGCCGAACGAGTTTTCTTAACGACTGTCCAAACGAGTTTCCCGAACAACTTTCCTGAATGATTGTCCGAACGAGTTTCCCGAACGACTATCTGAACGATTTTCCCAAATGACTGTCTGAACGACTTTTCTGAATGAGTTCTCACCCGAGTTCGGCCCATCGTACGAGCTCATCCACGCACTTCAGAACTCCGTGTTCGATCTTGTTGATCGAATGATTGATCGTCGTTTTCCTCCAAATGCCCTCCAATATATATGGGCGGGTGGCAGGTTGTGTCACCCGACCGACCCACACCAAACGCCCGGCCGACTCGTTCATAATGTGTTGTCTCGCCTGGAGGATGGTCAGCTCGCCCAACTCATGGGACCGCCCCCTCAACTCGCCCAACACCTTATAAACTCGCCCAAGGTTCATTTCGTTTCATATTTTTCACGTACTTCGCATGGTGGAGTCGCCCTGCCCGTCGCACGAACCGCAGGTCCTGACATCCTCCCCCACTGGAAGTCATTGTCATCCTTGACAATATCTCATCCCGGCAACCATCTGTCACCAAGATCACCATACCAATGTATACATCCATCGATATGTCATACATCGGAAATCATCTCAATCCATTACCATGGAACCCCCTGTCACAATCTCCACATGTTGCTCTCCATCGTGGAAGGCTGGCCCCTCCATCTCAAGCTACATGCCCACTGCAACATCTCGTATCAACCTCATCATGTGTCATCCCATGTGAACTGTTGCCATGATACTCCAACACAATGCCAACATATCTTTGCACACTACATGTCCCCATGTCTGAACTAGTTAGGTAGCTAATCCAACCGTCATGCCCAAACCATCAGAGTGAACATCTTCATGCCACCATCAGTCGTTTCTCTGAACATCCTGTCACATCATCAACTCGATCAAGAATCCATCCATACAAGTGTAATCCATTCTCAGGTCCATGAAGTAGTCCTCATCTCATCTGCAACATGTTGTCCATGTGCTGCCCATGATCATAGATCAATCAACTCCCATGTCAAAAGTAGTTGAGTCTCGGCTCAACCCATGCCCAGTGTTGCTAGCAAGGCATCACCATCATTGTAACTCCATCACTCCAAAGTGTCTCATATTGATCCTCCACATCAAGTCACTCTTTCAAGCCATTCCCATACATGTACTTGAAAGTATGCACCCCATCCTGCATCAAAGTCTCTGACCTCAGCGCCTCAATGCATCAGATCCTCTAAGTCCACCATGTATGAAGTCTCCAAGAGTCACAACAATCTCATGTCATCATGAGCTCTATGAATCATCCCCAACCAACACTCTAGCAAGCATACAAGTCTCCACCCAAAGGTCTTTGCAAGATGCCTCAGCTCTCCATGTAGTAAGAATGCCCCATGGCCTGCTCACAACTCCATCCAAGTCCATGGCTTTGTTGCACAAGAGTGTACAACCTCTCCATAGGCTCATAAGTATAAGTCTCCATGTCGCACTAGTACATCTATCTGCACAACATCCATGCCTTGGTACACCTCATTGGATGCCCGTAAGTGACATCTCTACAAGTGCACCCACAATATGTCCCTCCATAAGACTTCCATGCTCCATGTCTCCAACCTGATGTCCATGACTAAGTTGCCATGTAGTCCAACCAAGTAGACCCATCACAACCATCGGTCATCCCTATCCAAGCTGAAATCTTCGGTCTAGTGAACTCGGTCACCCAACCATATCATCATCACATGAGTCTCTCCATCATATCTCTTCCACCTAAGTGTCCACCAAGACTTTCTCTTGGTCTTGGCCATGAGAAGTTCACCCAAGAAACACAAGTGTGTGCCCTCCAATCTGTCCACGAGTCATGCCGGGCACTTAGCCATGTGGCTAAAGCATGACCCACTCATCCACAACGATCATCAAGTTCCACCCTTGTCACGGGACTTTGTACCTTCTACCACAAGGTCACAAACAACCCCAACAAATCCTGCAACAATCAACAACCATTGCTTCTCCATACAAGGTCTCACCATAAGCTCCCATGGTAAGATGCTCCCCAGCTTCGGCAAATTGGCTTTGCCCTTCCTTGCACACGGTCCATCTATCAAATGCTCAAATGAAACACATGTATCAATTGTACTTACATCATCATGAGGTTCCTCCATGAGAGTACCCTCATCCATACATGTCTGCAAACTGCCTGATCCTGGTCCAACTTGATCAAACTCAAGTTCATCCTCCATCATGATCATGGCTGCAACATCCTCGGTCATCAAGACTTCCTCTTCCTTGGTAGTACAATCTACAACTTCAACTTGCTCCATTGTCCAACCAAGTTGAAGAAGCTCATCTTCAACATTCTTCTCCAAGACAGCAAGCTTCTCACGAATTCGGGGATTCTCCCTTTTCATTCGCTTCAACCTGTATAAGGTAAGCAAGAGCTTCCCTTCACATTCTTCCAAACCTGCCATGCCTTATACTTCGTCTACCCCAGTTCGTACTTTGTTCAGATGCCCAAACCGTGTACACCTGCCTATACGCAGTCCCACTTGCCCACCTGACAAGTGCCCAAATCGTATGACCAGCATGTAGTACCGCCTACCCAATTCTACGACACTTGGTTCCAACCTTTACCAGCTTCACCAAGCACCCTGCAATCATGAACCGACCCTTGTTCCACTTATGTTAAACTAGCTTCCTTCACCTGCAAGTACCTGCCTCCACTGTCACGAGCAACCTTGCTCAAATATCAACTGTCAAGTTATGTAACAGCTCATTAAACCAGCCCAACCGAGCTACTTCAATACTTCAACACTTCATCAACCCGGTCATCAGCCTGCTCTGATACCAACTGTCACACCCCCAACTCTTTTTTTTCTTAAGTTGAGCGGGTGCGGCACCACCTAAGTTAACAACTTGTTCACCATTAATTAACTTTACGAACTACGCCTTTAACAATTCATAATAACATGAATTACATTTTATTAACGTGCGGAAACCATTAATAATACAAGCACAATAATAATCATCGAGCAAGAATATACAAGATATAATCTTCGTTTTATTATATAAGAGGAATTTTACATTGGCCGGGAGCAACGCTCCACCGGCGTTACAACCCAAGGCAGGCGCCCGCCCATGCAAGAGCGCACGGCGGTCTGCCGCAACCTTCAACCAAGTTACAATCCACAATATACAATATACCAAGTTTGTCGCCCGTCGGGTGGGCGCGCCCGTGCATGACCCGCGCCAATCACCAACCAAACTACAATGTCCAACCGGCACCTGGGCGCCCTGCCGCACTGTGCGTTCACCCTTGGGCGGGTGGACCAACCGCGCCTTGCCCGTGTGCCTTTTCACGACGGCGCACCCGTTCAACACACCAGCGCTGCACGACTCTTTGCTGCCCGACTCGGCGGGCGCAGCTTCATATGCGACCTGCGGCTATATTCGCACTACCCTTTGTGCGACCTGTTTGTGCGATGATCCGTGTTGGTCGATTGCCTTCCAAGTGAATGCGCTACCTCTCGTGTATATACGCTTCACCCACGTGTTGTCAACCCAAAGGCCGACCCACGAATTTCTACCACACATGCTCGTTCAACCATTGCTCCTTCTGTCGGCTCGTCCAACAATTATAACAATGCTTGGTCGGCTCGTGGGTGAGGCGTGCTGCCCAGCTCGCCCTATAACTACGCGAATGCCCTCCATCAACCGCGTGCAAGTTTACACCATGCCTTCGCACGACGGAGCGCTTGCTCAACCATACTTAGCGCTATTTCGCAATGAGAGAGGCGCGTGCCCGCACCCGGAGCTACAAGGCGTTACAAATTTGGTAAGGTTTGATAAACAAATGCATTTCTGAGGAAGATACTTAAGAGGGATTTGGTAAGGGTTGATATGAGTCTAGGGTGCAACAAGATTAGAAGAACTTCAGCGTTTTTACAAAAGCGGATTAATTCTTTTATAATCTCTCGGCTTTTTAGGGACATAAGGATATAAGTTGTAGATGTTGTCATAGGTGGTGGAGGGTCTTAAGTTGTTGCTGTTGTTGTTGTTGTTGTTAGTTTTAGTCAGTGGTTTTTGGGCTTGTTGTGGTTCTTAGTTCACTTGCTTGTTTTGGTACGATGTTGGAATGGTGGTGTTTGGGTGGCGGATTTTCACAGTCAATTTTTTCGGCAGTGTGCTGAGGATTTTCGACCGGAACGCCCTACATTAATGATTGATGTTACAGGTTGGTGCTAGATTTCTTGGGTGTGTAATTTGGCGACGGGACTTTATGCAGGTGTTAATTTTCCACACTCCTCAAGGTTTATGGGGTCTTGACATATTGGTTGAGGTTTGGTGGGATTCTGCATGTCGTGGATCTGGGTTGTTTGATGTTCGCATCATCCTCGGGGGTATTTCAACTCTGACATTCAGATCTGTCTATATTTGTCCCAGGGTTTTTAATCAGGGTGTTGGTAGTTATACTCTTTTGGTATTTCTCTCATTGGGTCTACCTCATTTACATTGGATACACCGTACCTAATGCAAATCACTAATTTCTGACATCCTTAGCTGGTTTTCAATTTTGGCTTGGGTTTCTTTAAATTTCCTTTTATGGGCTTGCCTAGATTTGGTGGGGTTCATACCATCTTTCATTTATGAGTGTTCTTGAAGTGTGGGTTTGTTTGTTGCAACCTAGATAGTGTGAGGGTAGTGTTGGTCTTACCCTCTTACAACTGGACGGTTGGGTACTTGCCTCCTGGGGAGATTCGTGTTGTCATCCTAGGTGGCAAATGATGGATGGGTTTATCGACTCACTCGACGTGAACATTTCCATTCAGGAGGCCTTTGTGAGAGCCAAGCTAGACACTGAATGGATTTACGAGCATAGGGCCCACTCTTGGGGTGTTGTATCACCCTCTATGCATGAAGTGAACACGTTGTCGTCGGATCGGAGTACACCTGCATTCTCCTTGCCTGAGGAGGATCCCCGACTTCCACATCAGTTTCATGGACTTGCAGACCATTGAGGAAGGCAGAACAAGAATATCAAATGCGTTGTGTAACCAAAATTGTCGAGTTTTGGTCATGATGTCCTGTGGGATAGGGTGGTAAGTTTACAGAACTAGGCATTGGTAGGGCAGTGGTTCTTCATCGGAACACAAGACATGGAGATGATGGGATGGGTATTGACTCAGTGGACGCTTATTCTAGGATACACTCCCAAGGTGAGTAAACTACTTAATCAGTGATTTATCTTCCATTTCCTGCATAAGGAGGATGTAGAGAGAATTTTAGTGACTCCATGGGTTTGAGGACAAAGTTTTATGCAGCTTCACAAATGGTAGGTCGGGTTTAACGTGCTTTTGGACACCCCAAATAATAATTATATATGGGTCAAACTCCTCGGATTGTCACTTGAATTTTGGACTAGGCACACTTTGGTGGAAATAGGGAATGCAATTGGTGTTTTGTTTACATTGACCCTAGGTCTTGGATGCTCGGGATAAAAGGGTGGCTTGGATTTTGGTGGAGGTGAATTACACTAGGGGTCTCTTAGGGAGCATCGATTTGGAATGGGACACTCTATGCATCAGTCAAAGGATCAATTATTGGGGCATATCGTTCCGTTGATTGTTATGCCACCACACTGGTCACTTATTAGAGAGATACCCCATGCATTTTCATGGAAGAAGTGTTTCGCACCGAGATGGACTTCAGAATTTGATTGATCGTGGACTATTACTTTCTTGGCATCTATTGAAGATTGATAGACGTAACTCTACATCCTCTGATGAGCATTTTATTGATGGGAATAGGGTCGATTTCAGTTCCTTCTAATTCTCTATTATCTTTATATCAAAATATGTCATATTCCTATCTGGAGGGGTCCCATATCCCTATTTTTGTGTGCCCTAAATCTTCTATTGTGCATCATGTTGTATTTGTTGTTGGCTCGGTCCCCCGCTCCTCTCCACATTTGATTACTCTGAATTTGAACCTCTCTGTGGTTCCCTCTATGCCCCCCACTTTGGCACATCCGCCTGCTCTCAATCCCCAATCTTCCAACTCTTAATTACCCTCCCTCCCCCTCCTTCGGAGCTACTGCCACCCTCATCCCCACACAATTTGGCTAACAACGACTTGGAATTCCTAATGCTCAAGCCAGTGATGGACTTCTTTGCCCTGACTATTCACAAAGGAAAATCTCGCGTCGTTTTGCCCGTCATTAGCACCGAGTCAACAAAAAACATTACCACTCGACGCCGAGGGGGGTAAGGGCAGTAGACATTTCCAGAAGAAATCGTCAGGGAAACAACTTTTTTCATGACTCTGTTGCACTATTTGATGATCCGATCCTAGATACTTCTTTTTTCGAGGCCCTTAGAGCATGAACCCTCTATGGTTGGGCCATGATGACTATATTGTCTTTGAATATGCGTGGCTTGGGGGACGTCGCTAAAATGTTGTCCTTGCGTCACCTGATCCCCTCTGTCTGACCTTCTATTGTTCTCATATAGGAAACTATGGTTGATTCTGTGAGATCCCTTGCATATTTTCGCTCAGTATGTCTTAACTAATGCATGGTGGCTATTGATTTGGTTGGTTTATCGCAGGGCTCTGTAGCAATATGGGACCCATATTGGGCTAATTTGAAGGCATGTAGGTTCTTTGCTGGGATTTTTCTCTCTGGACATATTCGGGTTTTGGCAGAGAAGATCCACATTTGGAACATATATGCTCTATATGAAGGAAGACATCGTTTTTAGGATAGGGTGGACTCTTCGAATTTTCTAAAGATTGGATCTATGCTCATTACAAGTGATTACAATGTGGTCTTATCCAGGAGTGAGTGTTGGGGACCAAAGTGTCAAGGTGACCTCCTCTCGGGTAGACCCAACTCACTCTTTGATGATAACCACCTGATGGACATTAGCCCTGTTCCCATTGAACCTACTTGGGACAATGGTAGAAGTGGCGACGATTATATTGGAAAGTGATTTGATGGTTTAATGGTACATAATTTGTTTGAAGTTCTTGGTAATTTAAGGTCAAGGGTTGAGAAGGTATATATATCTAATCACTATCCTATTGTCTTGTAATGACGTGTGGAGTCGGTCAAGAGGGGAATCCCCTTCAAATCCAATAGAATTTGGATGGAAGGAGATGATTTTAACAATATGGTTACTGGGGTCTAGAAATCCTTTGAAGCCCGATCGGGAAGTTCAACCATTGACATTATCACTAAGAAATTAAATGCCCTTAAGAGTCAGGTTTGCATTTGGGAGTGGAAGAAAAAGGTTGGGTTATATCAGGAATTAAAGGTTATGGTTGATGAAATTTGAGTGATTGGTGAGAGTTTATCTGTGATGTTTCCCTCTGCACATACATTAGATAGATTGAAGTTCTTGGAAGGGAGGAAAAACACATACTGTTGATACATGAGAAAACTTGGAGACTTAAAAGTCGGGCCATTTGGATCCGTGAGGGGGATCACAACACAAAATTCTTCCATCATTACGCCTACCATAGGAAGAATATCAATGCAATCTAGTGCATAAAGGGGGCGGATTGTAACTATCTATATTCTGATGTCGAGATTCAAAAAGAAGAAGTACATTATTTCCGGGAATTTTTTTTAGTCAGAAAGGAGATCCTCATTGAAAACCAACTCTGGGGTGCTGAGGAATACCCAAGGATGTTTGATCAAGAGGAAAATGTTTCACTCTATAGACTAGTCTCCATTGAGCAAATGCACTCCGTATTGAAATCCTTTGCAAGGGACAAATGCCCTAGCCCTGATGGCTGGACATTTGAAATTTTCTTGCACTTTTTTGAGCTTATGGGACAAGAATTGTTGGATATGGTCAAGGAATCCCAGAACATGAGGTTCATTTCTGGTTCTATTAAGTCGACCTTCAATAGACTTATACTGAAATTCACCTCTTCAGTCAATTTCTCAGATTTCAGGTTGATCTCCTTGTGTAACATTATATACAAGCTACTTTTGAAGGTCATATCAGAACATATCAAAGGAACCCTCTATGCTCACATATCCAGAGAATAGTTTGGGTTTCTTCACAAACCATTCACGATGCTATTGTTATTTCTTAGGAGTGCATGCATTCCATCCACATTAAAAAAACTGGAAGTAGTGGTAATGAAGATTGACTAGCAAAGAGCATATGATTGTGTGGATTGGGCTTTTCTCCAGATTATTCTTCTAAAGATTGGGCTCAAGATTCAGAATGTTGAATGGTGTTATATGAGATCTACAATTGCAAACAAAATTATCTCCCCTAGGTCGGTGGCTAACCTAAAACAATAGAGAGACAAGGAACACAATTCTTTTCCTTAAAGTAAATAGATGACGGAGTGAGGCCTACCTAGAATCCTTCGCACACTTTGCTCCTTTTGCTTGGAAGCTCCAATTCCAGCTCTGAATGCAAATATTAGAACCTGCACAATCAGATAACACAAGCCAAGAAACTACGAGATCTATGCAATATCATCCAAGCACTTCATTCAATAGATCAACATGGTATTGAAATAAGTGAAATAACAAAATCACATATAGGAAACCAATGAATTATTTGCATTAATATAAATGGAAGGAGATTACAACCATAAGTAGCAATTGATATTGTAGAATAGCTCATCCGAGTTGTTGAATTGTCATTTCCTTGTCACAATATGCATCTCCAATCACCCTAAATGCATGAGATAATAACTACTCACTACAGCAGCATAAGGGAAAAATTACTCTCCAAAATCCAACCCCCAACAACATAGAAGGCTGGGAATATATAGAGAAGTAGGGTAAGTTGGGAGTTTTTACCCAATTACCAATACAGGGTTCTAGATCCACCTTTGATGGAGGGATAGGATCAAAGGATGAGTGGTTAAAACTCCAAAGTATAGAAGGATAGGGTTCGAATGTTTTATCCAAGGTAAGTAGTTAAAACAACTTCTGGAAACTCCTAGAATGCGAAGCTTCCGGAATCCCGATCATTCTCCAGGATTTCTAGAACTAATGCAGGTGCAAAGGGGAGCAACCTATTGGTGACCAACGTAGGCTCCAGTGGAGCAACCTGTAGGTGAACGCACCCCAGTAGGCTTACAGGGTGTTGAAAATAGCAACAAGAAATACTAAAAATAGAAATGCTAAAAATAGCATCACTATAAATAGCATTTCAGGTACCAGTGTTGGACATAGCAACAAGGAATAAAAAATGGAAGTGCTAAAAATAGCTTTGCTATAAATAGCATTTTGGGGTAGATTCCAATTTTAGTTAGTCCCTGAACTAAAATTGAGAAGTAAAATTCGATTTTGATCTTAGCAATTGTTTATAAAATAAATAATTAATTCATCTTGAGTTAATTAGTTGTAGGAAATCAAACATGAAGTCTATGTAAAGACATGCAACAGTTTCTCATTTGATTAAGGAAGTTATCCTTGGATTAGGGAGATCAGGATGAGTTGTACTTTGAGTTGTAATTAGTTAGCTCAGTTATCTGAGTTAAGTCCAGTTAGATTAGTTCCAACAGTTTGTTGAACTAATTGTGAGTTCAGTTAGTTATTGCATGCATGCATGTAACTGTTGCACTTCAGATAACATAATATTCTCTCATAAATAACCCATGCATCTCAGTTCAGTCAGAGACCCAGTTGAGATCAGAGGAAGGGACAATGTACTATCAGTTGGAGGAATTTTCCTATATATGAAACTCATCCATGTAGAAGGAATTATCTCTTTTCAGGACTGTGCAATTACTTTTGAGTTTAATGTGTTGTGTGAGAGGTAAATTCACACAGGTGGTAGCATTGGACCCTAAGACAAACTACGCAAGGAAATAGGAGGCTTGGAGGGCAGAGGAGAAGGTTTGTGAGAAGCCTTTGACTGTCTATGAGCAGTAGAGGGGTTGTACTGAGAGCTGGATAGCTTGTGAACTAAAGCTTTGTGTAATCCAAACATATTTCCACTTGTATGATATTACAGAGATCAGGGTTTTTAGCTGAGGCTTTCCCCATAGTTTCTTCTGTGTTCATGTGTGATTGAATCTTCTTCTCTGTTATATGTGTTCCAATTTATCTTGCTCAAATTGATTAAGCTTCCACAAAGTTTGATAGTAGAAGTAGATCAAGTATTTTGCTTTAGTATATTGCATTATGAGGTGATCTATGGTGAAATTTCTACATGGTATTAGAACAAAGGTGATCAAAGGAGAGAACATTATACTGTGAAGGGAGAAGTTCGAAGTTTGAGGTTCCTGATTATAGAATTTGAATTCTTATCACATCTCTAATTTCACCAATGGTATTCAATGGTTTAAGAATCGAGTATGCCCTTGACGGAAGCTCGAATTATATAGCTTGGAAGGATTGCATGGAAGCAGTGTTAGAGGATAACAGGCTGAAGGATTCATTGATCAAGAAATCCCCAGGCCTGCAGCAGCTAATGCTACAGAATTGGCGGAATGGAAGAAATGTGTGGCTAGAGCTAGGAGGATTCTTCTGGAGGGAGTTTGAGACCACATAGTCTCAAGTCTCCATGGGAAGGAGACACTGTTTTCAATGTGGAAAACATTGAAAGATCTATATCAGAACAACAACGATCAGAGGAAGCTGGTGCTGAAAGACAAGCTTCGGAAAATCAAGTGTGAAAAGGGCGACATAATCTCTACATATCTGAACAAGCTCACCACCTGGAGGGATGAGCTTGGAAGTATAAGGATTACGACTGTCGATGATGACATGGTGAGTCTTGCACTCCCCGATCTTCCTAAGAGCTGGCATAGCTACCAAGACTTGATAAATGGAAGAGAGAAACTGTCAGATTGGGAACGAATTTGGTTGGATCTGATGCAGGAGGAGATAAGAAGAAGCACCAAAGATGGTTCTTCATCCAAGGAGGATGAAGGAAATTTTGCCTTAGTGAGTAAGGTGAAGAAAGGGAAGGAGAAGGATTCTCATCCCAAACCGAGTTCTTCCCATGGTGGGAAGAAGTTTGACAAATTGAAAGTGCGATGCTTTCATTGTCATGAGGTGGGCCATTTTGCTACAAATTGTCCACTAAAGAAATCCAAGAAGGGATCCAAGGAAGGATCAGAAGGTGAGGCTCTAGCCTCACAGTTTAAGTTGGATTTCACCCTCTTCGCATGCATGGTTTAATCCATGGTGGCATGTGGTTGGTTTCTTGGCAGTGGAGCTTCATTCCACATGATCGACAATAAGAGTTTGTTCAGTACCTTAGAGAAGAAAGATCTTCAGATAATCATAGTGATGGGTAATGATGAAAAGTACAGTGTCTTAGGAGTACACACAGTTGTTTTTCAGAGGGAGCATGGAGCTCGCATTACCTTGACAAATGTGAAGTATGTGCTAGGACTAAAGAAAAACTTGGTATCGATTATGATGCTGGAAGACAAAGGCTATGATGTAGTCTTCAGTAAGGGAAAGGTTTTCCTTAGACACATCACCACGAGACAGGTGAAGCAAATTGATTCATGAGTCAAGAACCTGTATGATCTTGAGGTTCAAGATGCATGCAAATCCTTGAGGAGCAAGATAACCGATGGAGACTTGGTGGTTGAGAGGGAGAGTATATTACCTCTCAACATGCAACGCCATAAGAAGTCTCAGACAATCATGGAGGATCCACAATTGGTGAAGCAGCTTTAGGAGGTTGTGGAGCAGCCACAACTGGAGAAGCTGAGCGAAGACCGAGTGGAGGCATCCACTCATGCAGAGACCTCCATTAAGGGGAAATTTCGAGCCAAGTGGGAAAAAGGATTACATGCATCCATACCTCTAGGTGTGAGGTGAGGCGATGTGAAGTGATTGTCCCAACAAGGCTGAAATAGGGGTAGGATCCTTGAGGTACCCATCCTCTTTGATTAGACCTTGCTACGGGATCCCCGACGAGGAGTAGCAGGGCTGGCTAAATGGGTAGAGGCAGATGCAGATGGAGCGGCAGAGAGAGCTATAGTGCAGGAATCCCAAGATAGTGCAGAGTTAGCAGGTTGTAACAATGCAAGAGGCATAGGAGTGTTGCACCAGTGCAAGATGGCACAAAGAAGTGTGCAACAGTGCGAGATGCATGGAGTGTTGTAGTAGCTCAGAGGTCACAAAGGGAGCACTTGTCAGCGGCATAGGAAGCTTTAGCATCAGAGGATGTTTCTAGCCCAACAAGGAGGTCAGTTGGGAGTTTTTTGTTTGTTTCTAGAGTTGTTGGAGCAATAACACTTGGGAGAGGTGTTGCATGCAAAACATTCCAAAGGTTCAGGATCGGGTTCGAGTTGAATTCCTTTCTTGTTGAGAGGGAGTGTTGAAAATAGCAACAAGAAATACTAAAAATATAAATGCTAAAAATAGCATTTTAGGTACCAGTGTTGGACATAGCAACAAGGAATGAAAAATGGAAGTGCTAAAAATAGATTTGATATAAATAGCATTGCTATAAATAGAATTTTGGGGTATATTCTAATTTTAGTTAGTCCCTGAACTAAAATTGAGAAGTAAAATTCGAATTTGATCTTGGCAGCTGTTTGTAAAATAATTAATTAATTCATCTTGAGTTAATTAGTTGTAGGAAATCAAGCATGAAGTCTATGTGAAGACATGCAACAATTTCTCCATTGATTAAGGAAGTTATCCTTTGATTAAGGAGATCAAGATGAGTTGTACTTTGAGTTGTAATTAGTTAGCTTAGTTATCTAAGTTAAGTCTAGTTAGATTAGTTCCAACAATTTATTGAACTAATTGTGAGTTCAATTAGTTAATGCATGCATTGTAACTGTTGCACTTCAGATAACTAAATATTATCCAATAAATAACTCATGCATGTCAATCCAGTCAGAGACCCAGTTGAGATCAGAGGAAGGGACAATGTACTATCAGTTGGAGGATTTTTCCTATATAGGAAACTCATCCATGCAGAAGGAATTATCTCCTTCAGGATTGCGCAGTTACTTTTGGGTTTAATGTGTTGTGTGAGAGGTAAATTCACGCAGGTGGCAGCATTGGACCCCAGGAGAAATTGCACAAGGAAATAAGAGGCTTGGAGGGCATAGGAGAAGGTTTGTGAGAAGCCTTTGACTGTGTATGAGTAGCAGAGGGATTGTACTAAAGCTGGATAGATTGTGAGCTAAAGATTTGATTAATCCAAACATATTTCCACTTGTATGATATTACAGAGATCAGGGTTTTTAGCTCAGGCTTTCCCCAGAGTATTCTTTTGTGTTCATGTGTGATTGAATCTTCTTCTTTGTTATATGCGTTTTGATTGATCTTTCTCAAATTGATTAAGCTTCCGCAAAGTTTGATAGTAGAAGTAGATCAAGTATTTTGCTTTAGTATATTGCATTATCAGGTGATCTACGATGAAATTTCTACACAGGGAGCGTTGGTCCTCAAATTGGCTCAAATAATGCATTTTAGGGTTGAAATTCTGGGGGATGAAGGGAACATGCTTAGGGCTTTATGCAAGATGATGACTTGGGGGAATAGGGCGTTGATTGATCCCATTAGGAGGCTCACTAATTAGATGTGAAAAAATGGCCTATAACAAAATGTACCCTAAAGGACAAAGTTAGAGGTGATGACTGATGACTGAAGTGCTTTACCTTTTGACAAGTCAGGATCAAGGATAATCGACAAGCTTCATCTATTACAATACACTTACACCATGACATATTTGTTTATTGAGGGAGGCATACCCATGCTCAGCTCATAAGCTAACATAACATGTATGATGATCAAATGATACATCCACATATGCAACTGGTGGACCCATGACTGTATCACTGTCTATATGATCACAACCATCATACATTATGATCTATGTATAACTCTTGAAATCACAGCCTGAATGGATGAAACTAGATCCGGGGTCTTCTATCTCGTTCACACGACCAACCAATGTATGAGTCTAACCATGTGAATCGATGAGCTGAAGTCGAACATGGTAGACACCATCTGATTACCAGCTAATGATGTAAGTCGTTAACAAATGTGAGAGAAACCACAAATGATGTTAATGGATCTCAAGGTACTATAGTACAATCCATATGGTGTGAATGACTGAGTTGATGTCAAAAAACACACAGAATCTTTCGGTTGAAGGTCATTGATGTAAAACCTGTCATCGAGAGCGAGGAAACTTGTCATTAACGTATGCATGCACCAAGGTACCAAAGGTGTGTTTCTAAGTCAACTTCCTGGATGATGTGTTGATGTCGACAGGAAGCGACCCGTCGTAGGAGGGCCTTGATGTATCCCCCCATCAACAACACAAAACAAGCATCATGATTGAAACAGAATGATCAGAATGATGTTGATATGGAACTGGATCAGGAAAGGCAGACATGAAATGAAGGCTTAAGAGTATTGTAGCAGATATCAATTGAATGAATTCTCTTGAACACATTGATGACACTTAATGGAGTTGGAAACATTGACCCAAAACCGAAATGGAAGCTCTGAAAATGGTATGATAACCAAAAGAAAAGCAGATTAACCAACCCAATACTAATGAAGATGAAGTGGAAGCGTGTCATGTTCAAGAGTGACTCATTGCCATTAGCAAAATGGAATCCCTTGTTTTCACAATTTCTCCAACCATATTGGTCATTACCTCTTTATTTCTTAACAAGCTTGAGGAGGATAACATATGCTTGATCTGTAAGTTCACCCTTTGGATGAATCCCTCAGAGTATATTTAATGAACCCTGGGAAGGAGTGGTTCGGCTTCATCATGTTCAACAAGTCCATCACTGTTTGATGTTTTAATGAGTCCAGCGAAGGTAAAACTTGACATATTTTTCATGTTTAGAGAGTTTGAAAAAGAGGCGAAAAAGAAAACTCTAAATGTCCATTTTCGTAAGTAGTCCCTTAGGTCTGAAAAGATAGAAAACAATACCCAAGAGAACCTTTTAGCCATGTTCGACTAAGGTATTCCAATTTCGTAGCCAGTCTATCTCAGTTCGGAAAAGGGTTAAAATTATACTGAGTAGACGTTTTTTCATTTACTTTTACAAGTTCGAAAAGACAAGTGCTCGACAATATTTTCATATTTTGGGAGTCTGAAAAGTGTTGAAAAAGGACTCTAGGGGGTTCCTTTTTTGAAGGTTTATAGAGACTGAAAAAGAGATTAAGTATAATGTGTGGTCAAAGTAACTTGTTTAAACATAATGAAAACCTGCTAACAACTGTCGACATGCTCAAAACACCACAAGATGGATTAAACATACCTTCTTCATAGTAAAAATGAAGCACATCTAGGTCAAAATACTAAAAATGAATAAAATAATGAGAAAATGACCATAGATATTCAAAATAACTTTTCGTTTTTACCATTTCACGTTTTACCTTCAACAGTGAGTATTTGGAGCCCTTTTTCCCTCAATCTTCTACAGCTAATTGCGGCCAATCTAGGGAACCATTTCTAGTGTCATCGCTTCCAAGTAGGAACTAAAACCTTTCTCTATCTTTCCACAGTCCATTTTTGTGTTTTCATGAAAATTTTTAAGTTTTTGAGGCCCTTGGGGTTCATAAAAAATGCCCTGGGATCAACACACCCCCCTGTGTCGAAAACTGCGTTGCACCTAGGAAAAGAAACACTATAGAGATAGGTGCAATGCTCTAGTAAACACTGTTGGGGTGTGTTGGGCACATTTCTCTAAGTTTTCTTTCAATTTTGCCTCAAATTTTGTTAGTTTTTCTGCATGGGAAAGAGACTAATGGATTCCTTGTTGATGTTTCAGGAACCCATTAGCATAAAATGACACTCATTTGGAGAGAAAACGAACATGAGGAACAAGATTTGAATGTAGAAAACAACCTTGCTACCATCCAGGCACTCAAAAATTGTGGTTTATTGAAATTCCTCTAGCTTCCTAGTGTGAGGCAAAAAATAGAGTTGTTGAAATACCTTGTCTGATCATGGGATATTCAGGCATAAGTGTTCAAGTTTGGGGAGAATCTACTCGAGATACAGGTAGAGGATATTTAGTTTCTGACGGGATTTTCAATGTGAGGTTCCCTCATGTCTCTTCTAGGTGGAAGAAGTGGTGGTGAGACGGTGAAAGACTATATCACTACTTATTACATACCTTGAGCTCTTCCTACAAGGGATGGAAAGATCAGCATAAAGGATGTGACCCAATTACCTTTTATAACGATCTTGTTCATTATTGCAAGATTGGCAGGCAACTCAACACTACATGTAGCGAGTAGATCAAACATGCAGTATGTGATAGAGTGTCTAGAGCTGAAAATATTCAACTAGAGCGAGGGTGTCTTGGTCAAATTGAAGGGTCAACTTACTGAAGCAAAGGAGGGGAAGTTTAAGAACTTCGTCTATGGGGCAATCTTAGTCTCTTTCACTCTAGAGAAGGTACCATTACTGCAGCCTCAGCAGATTATACTTGAGCCCATCGATTCAAGGACCCCATGGATGAGGAGGTGGATAGACCACATGAGACGACATGTAGGCCCATCAACGATAAACTTTTCACCAACCTTCTTTGGGTGGTTGCACAGACAGTTTATCATTATTGATGATTATCCTTATGTAAGGATGGATTTCTGCGATGATCTTGAGCTTGAGTTGCCTGAGGGTGAGCAATGGGATGCTTCAGGTAAGATACTTTGGCCATTAAGTTTTTGAAAGTTTTACGATTTTTTTTTTTGTGTTTTTTGATGCTCCTGAGACCAAACTATTTCATGTTTTCATGCAGATATTAGACCTGTTCGACCAGTAGGTGCTACATAACTCCATCGCATAGAGAGACAACCACAGGAGGAGGTAGTGGGACCAGTACAAGTTGTTGTGGTATGAAGGGATGCGCTACGAGATATTGAGGTAGCAAAGATCCTATTAGAGGTGGAGAGTCACATGAAGGGACTGACACACGGGATTGATGAGATCATGGTCGATCAACTTCCATTGCGACTTCAATGACACACAATCAGAGTGTCTAGTCGTATTGGTCGATTACTATGAAAAATAGCTTGTGCAGTGTCGTTTTATCATGACATCACTGATTTGTCTACTTAGATGTTTTACATGTAGTTTTTATATGGAAGATGCAGCCATATGTGTCTTGGGTCACACATTTTCAGTGTTTCCTAGTTTCTATTCTACTTTCAATATGATGTGATGTGAATTGAAAGTTATTTACATTTGTTGCAAATATCGATCTAAAACAAAATTAGCTAGGGCATCTACTAATGTGTTAATATTTCTATAAATATGTTCATATTGTATGAAATCGAAATGTCTTTTTAGAAGATGCACTCTCAAAACAATGTGAAGGATGGCCGGATTTATCACGGAATAGATATTAGCAAGTTGTAGTACTACAAGTTGTGAGTCAATCTTGATGACTATATGGTAGATACCATGTGAAATAGCATCAGATAGTAGCTCAACCACTGCACTATACTCAGCGATGTTGTTAGTAGAGCAACCAATGCAAATCCCTTGCATGCTCACTAGCTCGCCATTTGGAGCAAATGTAGTCCACATTGTGTAGGATAGGCTAGCACCATCGACATAATCAATATACGGTTCGAGAGAGGTTGACATATGCAATCCAAAAGTAAAAATAATCAATATAAACCATGGGAAACTCTGAAAAACACACTACAAACACACTCAACAAACCTATAGGCAGTATGTACACAATGTACTACACATGGGATTAAGCATAGTATTTTTTGAGGTACAACCTATTTCTAGGCTATGCCAGTGGAACTCCATCAAGGTATACTAACTCATAATCCCCTTTTTTAAGGGCACGCTTGATAATGTATGGGCCCAACCACATAGGCTAGAACTTTCCTGGACCTAACTTGTCAGCCTCCTAGTCATATAAGAGAACCAAATCTCCTTCTGAGAATACTCTAGGCTTGACACTCTTGTCATATTGTGCTTTGATGTGTCTTTTATGAGCTTCATTGGCTAACATGACATTGCACTGAGTTTCATCCAAATGAGTTAGATGTAAAAGATGCTCCTCCTCTGTGGAAGTAGCAGGAAGAAGTTCGATAGCTAGTATCAGTGACGAAATTTCACATTAAATGGAGAGGATCGCTTCCAGACCATAGACCAACTGGAATGGTGTGAATCTGGTAGCAGTCCTAACTGAGGTTCATATGTCTAAAAGGTGACATAGAGAAGCAAGTGTCAATCCGATTTATGGACCCCTATCATGCATTGAAGCATAGTCTTAAGAACTATGTTAATCACCTCAACTTGTCTGTTAGCCTAAGGATAATAGGGAGTGGAATTTTCATGTGAAAGTCGCAATTTGGTAGCGAATTCAGTAATCATATGATTCTAAAAATTCTTCCCATGATCTGTTACTATTTCTTGCGGAACACCAAACCTAGAAATAATGTGGTTGAAGAAAAAATATGTATTCGTTTCACTAATGTTGTTAAATGTAGGCATCGCTTCAATCCACTTAGTAAATTAGTCAACAACGACAATAATATAGCCATGCCCCCCGACCGAGTGAGGGTTACATGTCATAAATTCGATACCACATTTCTCAAAGGGACGAACAACGACAACGAGATGAAACACAACAGGCAGAGCATGAATTTTATGATCATAGATATCGAACGCATGACACTTCTAGACTACGAGGATACAGTCGTGGAAAATGGTGGGCCAAAAGTAACCAACGTGTAAGATATTTTACATGGTAGCGTAACCAGATAAATGTCTATCACATGCCCCTAAGTGGAATTTATTGAGGACTTTCTCGACCTTCTCAAGAGTAAGGCACCTCCGTAAAATCGTATCAATATCACAATGGTAAAGGGTGTCGTCGATAATCACATAATTTCTGGATTTGTATTGGATATGTCGCTGCTCTGAGTGAGAGGTATTAGGTCAGAAATTTTGGGTCTGGAGATAGATAAAAAAATCTCCATACCATGGGTCAGATGAAAAGATTAGAAACAATGACTCGTCTGGGATGGAATCTTTAGATTTAGATTCAACGTCAAGGGAAGGAAGATCACATATTAGCTCGACAAAAACTAAGAATTTATTCGACTTGGATTTGATGAATTCCAGGTCGAACTCTTGGAGAATAATGATCCACTTAGAGTATTTCCCCCCCAACAATTGACGTGACATAGAGTATTTCATAGGGTTCCAATCTGAAATGACCGTAGTTTTTCAAAGAAAGATGTAATGACGAAATATCCCAACGACTTGAATGACCACCAAAGCTAACTTTTCTACATGAGTATACTGGATCTCAGTATCGTTGAGGTTCCAACTTAGATAATAAATGGGATGTTCAGTCCCCATATCGTCTTCTTGGACCAACACCATAGCTATAGTAGAGATGGCAGCAACAAGATACAATAAATAGTCATGTTGATAGTCAGGGGGATATAAGAGAGATGCTTGAACCAGTACATCTTTCAAGGCATCAAATGCTTTATGTGCAACATCATACAAATGGAAGGGAATCTCTTTTTCAGTAAACAAGTAAGTACTTTGGTTAGTTCAGTGTAGCTAAGCAAGTTAGCTTTCCCTTGTAGTCTTTGTAACTAAATGAGGGAGGAAGGTGCAAGCAAGTCAACAGTTTCTTGGACTTTTAAAGGACCAATACAAATTCCTTGTTTTGAAATGATGAAACCAAGGAGTCGACCAAAACCAACACAGAACACACATTTGTGCGGGCTAAGTTGAATGTTATAATATCTAAAATTAAGAAAAATGGCCCATAAATGCGTGGGGTGATCGACCCGATGCTTGGAGTGATCAAGGAGATCTTCCATATAGGGCTGCACAATATGCTTGATGTCATGGAAAGTGTAATCCATCACATGTCGAAATGTGGCCCCTGCATTCTTTAAACAAAAGGGAGATTTCTATAAGAAAAAGTACCCAAGGGACAAATAAATGTGGTTTTAGGTTGGTCCACTGGGAGAATGTTGATTTGATTATAGCTCGAGAATCCATCCATAAATGAATAAATCTCGTAGCCAGCATAGTCATCAACAATCTAGTTAATAAACAGGGTTGGGTAGTTGTCTTTTGGACAAGGATGATTTACGTCCCAATAATTGACGCATACTCAAATCATTCCCTACTTCTTCATGACAGGGAAAACGCTCGATACCCAATTAGTTAAAGGAACAAGGTATATGAAACTAGTCCGAAGAAGCTTTTCAATTTCAACTTTTATCTTGATAGCCTTCTTGGGATGGACTGGAATCAAGGCATTGTCGCATAGGTTTGGCATTAGGATACGTCCTAATTTCGTGTACCACTATATTTGGGTCAATACTTGGCATTTCTTCATATGTAAAGGCAAAGACATCTCTGAATTCATGGAAAAGGGCTTTTGATATATCTCGATTTCAGATGAAGAACAAGATGCTCTGATGTATAAATTTTTTACTATTCTTGGTTTAATCAAAATATCGAGAGGAATCATTTCTTCGATATTCGAAAGGTTCTTTTCAGATTCAATCTCATGAATGGAGACAAAATTCATAAAGCGTTTGACAGAATTAGGTAGGTATACACAAATGAGATTATCTTCAATGGTATCTGTGAAGGAGGAATAATGATGATGTTTGACCCATGGAGCATCGTCTGACATCATGATCTTTATGATGCTTTCGTCACTAGAGAATATACACGAGAAAGGATCAGAGGGTGTGTCATAATCCAGTGATCGATCTACCCAATTGATTGAAGAAAAAGTATGGGCCACATAAGCCGAATAGATGGACTCATAATCTTGCTCAATGGGGCTAAGTGGCATTCGGTCGCCAAAACTTTTGACATCAGTTTTATCAGGTACAATCCATGGATCAACCAGGATCGTAGAGGATGATATCATGTTGATATAATAAACTAAAGGGGAGGAGATGGGAAGGAGAGGGGGAGGGAGAATAAAGTTTCCCATAAGCGATGAATCCTTCAAAAAACCAACTCTAACATGCTGATAGGAATGTAGGGTTTCCCCTACAAGAGGGACAGTTCTAGTAACATTGGAATCAGAGGCGAAAAAGGTGAGTTGATTTGTGGCCACGATCCCTCCTTTATGAGGAAAGGCGATCATTCAGAAGTAAGTTGAAACAATGACAGCCATAGCATAAACCCACGTATGTCCTAGTATAAGATTATGATCCAGAGGTCTGTCAATAACTTGTACTTATGGAGACGACTTTGTCCCCTAGTTCCACTTGGACGGAATTCAAAATGTCACAAGGTTTGTATTTCCTTCCATCAAAGGATTTTAATGTGGTGGTCGATTAAATCAGTTGGGGTGAACCAATCACCTTCCAACAAGACAAAGACATGATGCAGGTCAAGGCTCCCTTGTCCACAATAGAACAATGAATGTTCTTACCATGGAAAATGACCTGAATCATAAAAGCTAATTGAGTTGGAAGTCAAGGTGTATAATTTTCATGAGAGAAAACCACTAGTTTGGAATCCGACGGATCCACACATTTGATAGTTGACAACAAGGCCTTCTTTTGGGTGGGGAAATTTTTCAACACCTCAAGAGTCGACATAGTTGATGGAGACTAAGCCAAGTCTTCAACTACATTGTAATTTTGAGTGGCTCTCAAACGAGGGTTGAAAGAAGACTTATGGATAATGTTGGGTTGTGTTATATTCTTTCCACGACTAACCAAGGTAGTGAACTGGGGGGTTAGAGGGGGGGCAGAGCCCCCCCTTCGTTGCGCCGATTGCGCAGTGGGGGTGGTAGCCCCCCCTGTCCAGGAGGTTTGAGGGGGGCGGGTAGCCCCCCTCTATGGGGTTCGGGGCAGCGCCCCGGGAAATTTTTTTTTGGACCCTATATTAGGTTGGGCGAACCTACCTATGGTTTTCGGTCCATGGTTTTGGACGCGATGGTTTTTCGGTCCATGGTATTGGATGCTTCGACATATATAAATATGTATTGTAACATTGAAAGGAATATAATGAAAAATCAAGCTGGTAGTCCCGAATTTGGGATCCAGGGGAAAATATCTGTGCATATGTGTTTTATGTGTTATGCTCTCGCATTGTTTATTTTCTTTGCTTTAGAATTCGTATGCAGGTAATTTATGTACAGGGTTAAAACCTACATTTGGTATCAGAGCAGTTTTGGCTTCAAGGGGATGCCTTTGTTGCTGAGGGGTTTCGCTTGGGCTGTGGTAGACCTTGTTCAGTGGGAGATCTGCGAGATCGATTCTGGTGGTGAAATAAGATGGTGAGCAGCGGAAAGATAGAGATTGAGAAGTTCAATGGTCAGAGTTTTGAGTTGTGGAAAATCAAGATGGAGGATTTGTTGGTGGATAAAGATCAGTGGATTGCAGTAGATCCAAGTACTAAACCAACGGGAGTGACCGAAGAAGTTGTATCGGAAGGAAAAGAGCACAATACGATTGTGTGTCTTAGATTCAGTATTGCTGAATGTATCAGGGGAAGCTACAGCGAAGGCTCTGTGGGACAAGTTAGGGACTTTGTACCAATCTAAGTCTCTAGTGAATAAACTGTTCCTGCGGAAAAAGTTGTATAACCTGAGGATGAAAGATGGAGACTCGGTGACAGAGCATATGAATGCGTTTAATACTGTGGTAAGTCAGTTATTATCTGTTGATATTAAAATTTCAGATGACGATAAGTGCATCAGTTTGTTGTGTTCTCTACCAGACTCGTGTGATAGTCTGGTTATTGCAATAGGTAGCAATGCAACTGCTTTGTAGTTTGATGAAATAGTCTCAGCGTTGCTGACGGAGGAGATGAGACAGAAAAATATGGACAACCAGAATGGTGATGCCTTGTATGTATGAGGACGGTCCCAGAACAGAAACAAAAATAAGTCATCGAGTGGGAGATCTAAATCTAGAGGGAGATCTAAATCTCCAGGAAAACCTACAAAGGTGGTGTGCTGGAAATGCGGAAAGGAGGGCACTTCAGAAGGGAGTGTAAATCTAAAGCTCCTGATAAAGGAAAGGGATCTGATGATGCTCCTTCTGTAGAGGCGAAAACCACCTCAATGAAGGTGGGGATGTGTACTGGCTTCTTCAAGTACACATGTAGATCATGAGGCATGGTTGATTGACTCAGGTGCATCCTTTCACTTCACTCCCCATAGAGAGTGGTTCTGCGAGTATGAGAAATACGATGGTGGTGATGTCTTCTTAGGAGATGATAGAGGCTAGAATCATTGGTCGCGGAATAGTTAAGTTGAAGTTGTAAGGTGGAAGGGTTAGAGCCCTTCCGGGTGTTCTGCATATTCCTGCGTTGGCCAGAAATCTGATTTCTGTAAGCAAGTTGGATGATGCAGGTGTAAAGACAGTGTTCGAGAAGGATACCTGCAAGATGGTTCGAGGAGCACTGGTATTGATGCGGGGAGTTCGGATTGGAACTCTATACAAGCTGCAAGGTAGCACTGTTGTTGATGGGTGCAATAGTTCTATGGTTCCTGAAAATGGAGCAGAAAATCTAGTGGTCTCTAGAGAGAAGACCA
>APFE030893266.1:0-11183 GCA_000404065.3 Pinus taeda
TCAGCCCCCTTCTGCTTTAGTGACGACTATCGGTATGACTGTAACCATAGGTAGACCATTTCCCCTACCTCGAACTGTCTCTCCACCCAACCCTTGTCAGCATACAGCTTCTGTTGGTTCTATGTTGTAGCCATGTTATCCTTGAGAGCTCGGAGAATATCCTCACTCTCTTGGATCCATATCTTGGCTCTAGGAGCCTTGCTATCACCAAACATCACGTCAACAAAAGATAAAGGATGATACCCATATAAAGCATAGAATGGTGATATACCAATGGACATGTGACGTGAAGTATTGTAGCAATACTCCCCTAGATGCAGCCACCTCAACCGTGCTCGTTGATAGCAACAGACATAGTTACACAAGTAACCCTCTAGCCACTTGTTAACTATCTCTATCTGCCCATCCGTCTGTGGGTGATAACTGGTACTCGGTGTCAACTCCATCCCCACCAATCAGAAAAGCTCCTGCCAAACCCGCCCATGAAACAGTTGTCCCTATCACTGATGATGGTCTTAGGAAGACCATGTAGCCTAAAGATCTCCCTGAAAAATAGCTCGGCGAGATGTGGTGCTATATAGTGTGCGGATATGGCAAATAAATGTGCGTACTTCGTTAGTCAATCAATGACGACAATGATGCAATCCCTGCCCTGCACCATGGGCAACCCTATGATGAAATCCATCGAAATACTCTCCCATTTCCTCTCCGGAATGGGAAGAGACTCCAATAATCCTGCGGGATGGCTCATCTCCCCCTTGTTCCTCTGGCAAACATCGTACTCCCAGATGTGTTGGAGTATGTCCTCCTTGAGGCCCTTCCATGAGAACCTCTCCCTAATGGCCCTATAGGTTTTGGTAAAACCCTGATGTCCTACCAATGGGGAATCATGTGATGCCTTGAGTATCTTCTTCTTGAGCTGAGACCCCTCAGTCAAGAAGATCTGGTCCGTGTAGCAGATGATCTCATCGACCACCCTGTACTTATCATCTGCCACCTGCCCATCCAGAACCTCACATGCAAACCTGTCCTTGGAGTACTCTACTAAGAGTCGAGCCCTCCAATTTGTATCCAAGCTCATAAGAGACAACATGGCTAGTCTACGTGAAAGGGCATCTGCTACCACGTTGTTCCTACCTTTGACATACTCAATGTCAAATTCATATGCTTGGATCTTACTGATCCACTTTTGCTACCTCTCCTGTAGCTACTTCTGCTCCAAAAAGAACTTGAGGCTGTTGTGATCAATCCTCACCTTGAACCTGTTGCCTACCAAATACTGTTGGTACTTAGCCAATGCATGCATGATGGCCAGCATCTCCTTGTCGTATATCGAATACAACCTCTCGTGCAGAAGGAGCTTTCGGCTCTCAAATGCTATCGGGTCACCTCCCTGCATCAATACTGCGCTGATCCCCTCTCCCGATGCATCACACTCCAAAATAAATGGCTGCGTGAAATCTGGCAATGCAAGCTGTTAGCGCTTGAGATTTCACCTAGGCTGAGATAGACAAACCTCAAAGCTACATCAAACCATTTCACCTCGTAGCTAGCCCTATGAGGTATGAGAAGGCTCTCTCTGGTCAAACTCGGTGGATTTTTCAATAGGATGAGTTTGACCAATTGAACACTGATTTAGGGCCTAGTAAACGAATAAGGGGTTGATTTAAGTTTTTGGGTTTTATGGTGGCAATTGGAGGGATGCAATTCAGGGTGCGGGGATTGAGCTAGTTTTTGCAGGTGGGTCCTTTGGGGCCAAGGTAGAGTTTAATGCTCGATGCCTTTAGCTGATAGAATGGATCAAGGAGGACGAAGAGAGCCTAAAGAGGGCAAACAATGAATTCGAATCCTCTAGACTAGTAGAAACATAAATATTAAACAAAATTGAAAGCTGAGCATGGCATGCATGAATTCAAACTTTCATCAACTTCTTTGTTAACCTTAGCACAAGAGAATTAAGAGATGGAACACATAACACACTAAATGACAATTAGGAAAACACACCATCAACAATAATAATCCACAAGAAATCCAATGAAGTTGCAAAACCCTGGATTCTTTTCCTCAAATTGGCAGAAATTACAAGTAAACAATACATCAGAGCTTCTCCCTCTAGAGTCCAAACCATGAACATGAGAAGAGAAGGGCATAATATAGAAGGTTCTAACTCCTTTTCCCCACTCTAGGGGCTTGGGCTCAGCTTCTAGGCAGCTATTCGCAACTAATTCTAAATCAATCACTAGATAATAGGCCAGCACAACAACTTGCCTCTAAAACTTAGGAAACCTATCCATGCATTAAATATTTACTATTTACATCAAAGAAGCTTCTAGAAGTGGTAAAGAAGATTAAAAGTATCTAATGCCATGCAATTTACACAAGAATCCATCATTTACATGCCCAAATAGTCAAACAAGGTGAAAACAGTGATTTGCTGGCTAAACTGGTCAAAACTGGCAAATTTGCCTGAGTGGTCGTGCCTCTGATCTTGACTGGTCGTGCCCCTTTGCAGCTCTGTTTGAGGGCCTTCCCGGTGTCCAAATCAGGTGCAAGATAGCTCGTTGGAAAGGTCTAGAAGTCTACTTTCCAACCCAACTAGAATTTCGGAATTTGGAGTTGATTTGTCCCCTCACAAATCAAATCTCCTAAGACTGCTTTCTGCAACTCAAAAAAGGGGCAGAAAGTCAAAATTTGCCTGTATTTTGAGCTTTTGGGAGCCCAAATCTTCACAAAATTTGAAACCCTTCCATAGGCATGTATCTTTGCATGAAAAATCCAACCATGTAGAGTTTTCCCCATTCTGAGCTGTCCTCATGACTAGTCGTGTACGGGGTGAGACCACTCGAATGGCCAAAACCTGTAAAATTCCCAAAAATGCCTCAAAATTCTCAAAATCTCTTGGGTTTGCTGGTAGGAGGAAGATAATGAGTACCATGGTGAGTGAGAGAGGCCTCAGCCAAGATACGGAGTGGGTTGGTGTTCTTCCTCCTCTTGCGGACCTCGGACAACCTTCTTTGGAACATTTTCATCTTCGCCTTGCAAACATGCATCCTTGCCCAATAATGGTTTTTCATGTTTCTTAGAAACTTGTTGTTTCGATTGGCCTTAGCCAACAACCCCTCTAAGTGTGTGTTCACTCGGATAAGCATGGATTCCCTCTCCTTGGGCAGCAAATCACCGGGCCTCCTACGGTTGATGACTCGATCACTTCGAATCCTCCATAGCTCATCCAACTCTTTCTCATCCTCAAGCTATTTGTTTCGCTGCTCAAAATATTTGATTATCCATTTTTCCATCAATAATTGTGTCTGCAGCGAATGAATCTCGGTGCTTTGCTCTCGGATGATATCCTTGAGCTTTGTGCTAGGAGAACCAGCATCAAGATCAATAACCGAATCACCCGACACTCTCTCCTTAATCATGGGCTGTTTGCCCCTCTCTGCTACCTGTGTTACTGTCGGCAACGAGGCCCCTTCCACCTGATGTGGAGATAACACTCGCTGATCTGATGAAGATGACGAGACCCCTTCCACCTGCTGTGGAGAAAATACTCATCGAGCTGCTGCAAACAAGGTTCTATGACCTCTCTGATATGTACACTGTAGTGGGGAAACAACATGTGTCAGCACAATAATCTCTGCCTGGCGTGATGGACCTCCCTCCTCATGAATGGTCTCTGGCTCTAGCTGTGACTGTGGTGGCGCTGTAAAGTCCTCATGAGAAATGAAGTCTGCCCATGAAACGCCCTGCTGCCTCAACTGATAAGAAACAACAAGCTGAATGAGACCATGATGGCACAAACTCCTATGCTGCTGAGCTGGGGACTATCTCTGAAACACGGACGCCATCCTCTGAATATCCTGGAAGAAGAAAACTGGGATGTTCATCATCCTCACTCGGGTAAAGTGCATCAACATGCGAATGTGACAAGAGAAGACTTGTGAAAATACTCCCTCGCATGTAAAGTACTGCATAATAAGCCGCATGATCGAAGCATACTCCGCCCGGAGGAATCTGAAAGGAAAGACCCCTGACAAGTGACTCACAAATGAGGGCCTGACATATGGCTCAAAAAAGACAAAATCCAGCAATTTGCACTTGGGCCACACCTCTCCCACATTCGGTATCCCGGTAGCCTTTGAAATCATCTCTGGAGATAGTATAAAATTCACCCCTACAAGAGTGACCTGCCCATCATGAAGGTGAAAAACAAATAAACGTGCCAACTCCCTGTGATGCTGAATCTGAGCAAGCCTCTCACAGAACTGAAAACATGACATGTAACGAAAACCATTCATTGCCAAAGGACAAGCCTGCAATTCCACCAAAGAGGTAGGTTCCTGTCTCCTATGATGACCACCTTTGCCCCCCTTACGAGGCCTCTGTTGTACCTCCATCTCTGTAGATGATGAATGGTCATCACCTTGCTCATAAGTCTCGGTGTCTGACATGGTTTCGGAGCAAGATGAGCAAGCTGAAAGATAAATAGAACTGCTGCCTCTGCCTACAAAATGCTGAGAAGTATGCTGTTTTCAAGGGGAAAAAATCATAAGGGAAATGTTAGGGGAGGGAATTTTAATAAGGAATGGGAAAATATAAAAACAGGGATTTTTAGGGATAATTCACAAAATGTTAACATATCATCTCATCTTTCAAGAAATCATTTGCAATGAAATACCTTTATTAGGATTTTATCATAAGGGAAACCATGTATGATAGTGACCAAGGGAAAGAACATATGTTTCAATAGGGGTATGGGACAACATTGTTCATTTGATTTTTTGTCCTTTAATGAAGCAAACCCTGTTATTTGAAAGGGATTCATATACATTTGGTCATGGGGGAAGGAGGGCTTTATTTACATTTTTGTCAAAAGGAGATTGACAACTTCAAAGGAGAAGAGAAACAGGGAACACAGGGTTTGGTTTTGGGAGACATAGCAACATTATTTTGTAGACCATAACCACAACAATATGTCCATTTTCTAAATATATACAGCTGCATTTTTTTATTTTTGTTTTTTTTATGAATGTCATAACAGCAGCCTGCCTCTTTTTATACACAGCAATATCTCTCTTTTCATATTTTGTCATTTTGGCATAATATTGCTATTTGTCTTTTCACATAATATTTTTATATGTTATTGTTATTCTTTTGTTTTCCTTGTTGTTGGTCCATTTAGTTTGTTTGTTGTGGGAGGGTATTAGGGTTTGGGTGGAATATGAGTGGCATTAGGGTTTTGTAAAGGGATTTGGGGAGGAATAGGTTTTTTTTAGGAATTTTGGGATGAGAAACTTAGCATTTCTTGCAAATGAAATAAGAGAAAACACGCATTAACATTTGTGAAATTAATTTAAAAGTAAACAAGGATGGGATAAGAGGGAGTTAAAACCTTGAGAAAACACACAAACCCTAGCATAATTGCCTACATTAACAACAACCAAATTCACCAATTCTCTTGCAAATCTTAAAGGATAAAACCATTAGACACATCACCATTCAATCATCCCTTGGCATCATTGATGAATTTAGAGCCTACCTGGTCGATTTGGCACTTGGGAGGGCGATTTAATTGATTTAGCGGTTTTCTGGCAAACCCAGGCTGAGTGGTCGTGCCCCAGGTTCGAGTGGTCGCGCCCCCTTTGAGTGGTCGTGCCCCTTCTGAAAACGCACTGTGGGAGTGGCTTTGAGTGGTCGCGCCCCGCCCAATTTGTCGCGCCCCAGTTTCGAGTGGTCGCGCCCCCTTGGAAATGACCGAAATGCTGTAAATCGCCTTCCTTTGCTCTCTCTTGTGTTTTGCAAACATGCAAATGCATAATGAGGCCATGAAGAGGGAAATTTAGTCTTTATAGGTCCACATTAGAAAAAAATTAAATCATCAAACCCACTTTCTAATGTTGTATGCTTTGACATTCATTTTAACACTGTTTTTTAAGTTTCACTTTGCCTGAAATTGATCTTTTGAGCGCTTTAACTTGGTTCTTTTTGCAGGTTGACTATCTGATGGACTCTGGCAAGGAAACCAGGGTTATTGCCAGCATTCTGAAGATTTTTGAAAATTTTCCTTATTTTTGCAAATTTCACATGACCTTGGGTTTAAAAACAGAGTTTTTAAATCCAATGTATAAATGAGTTGTAACTGATGAAAAATATCAATGGAACATATTACATACCTCCTTCTGGCTTGCTGGGGACTATTAGACTTTTGACTCATGACCTTGCAATGATTTTGACTGAAACCCTAGACCTAGACTTGGGATTTCAATACAAAAGTAAAACAAGTGTAATACAAGCTCATTCACATGATATGACCTGATCCAGCAAAGCCAAGAAGGGAACAAAGACCAGCTCCTCGATCAGTGTTATGGCATGCCTAACGGGATGCAAAATTGATGCTGATGAGACACCTACATATGCATATGCAAAGAGCTGTTGATCACTGATGGAGGGCTCAAGACCGACACTAACATTGGCTTCGATGGGGATGGTAGCTCCTTGGAGGTGCCAAGAACGTTAGACCTCTGGGATAGCAGACCAGTGTTTTATTCATTGGGCAAATGGAGTCAACTTGTACACACATGACCAAACTTGAAATGACTATATTGGACTTGGACTGAAAAACTGAAATTTTTAAAGGACTTTGACACAAACAAACTAACTTTTGCAGAAAATAAACTATCTAAAAACTTCACACCAACCAACCTCTATCCTTAGAATTATAGCCTTCACCACGGGCCCCAAACTAAGGATGAGGGATCAGTTCACACTTGCTGTAATATGAAAGAAAAATGGTAATTACAATGAGGATGATTAGAGCAGCAATTGCTCAAGCACGATATCTTTTCAAAAGCCGGCCATTCACCGACCCACCGGGACATTCATCACCATTCATCTCTTTGAGAAGGAAAGCATTGAGACCACGATATGCAGCGATCTTATAAGGACCTTTCCACAAATTATCAAATTTACCGTGCTTACCTTTGTCCTCATTTCGGGCATCCCATCTCAAAACAACATCCTCCAACTGAAAGTTTTCCAACTTTGCCTTCTTATCATAGATCTTCTTGATGCGCTCTTGCAGCCTCAAAGAATTTTGGAAAACCTCTTCCTGTGTTTGCTGTAAGTGAATCATTTGATTGATTCGCCTTTGCATTGGATCCGAATCTTCACCCGCTTCTTGGAGCAATCTTGCGACCGGCACACTAAGTGATGTTGGAAAAACTGCATCAATTTCGTAAACTATCTCAAATGGCGACATACCAATTGACTTCTTTTGACTTACCCGATCAGCCCACAATGCATTTACCAGCTTGTTGTGCCAACTTTTCTTGTTAATTTCCAGCATCTTCTTGATAATGTTCACTAGTGACTTATTTGATGATTCGGCCAGCCCATTACCTTGCGGATGATAAGCCGTGGAGTGCCCGAAGCTGATGTTATACTTATGACAAAAAGCAACCATTCGCTTAGACTTAAATGCTGCTGCATTATCTGTAATCAATTTGTATGGACAGCCAAAGCGTGACAAAATATTATTTTCAAGAAAAGAAATGATTACCGAATTCGTGGCCTGCCGAGTGGGAATTGCCTCTATCCACTTTGTGAAGTAATCGGTGGCAGTTAAGATCCATCGGTGCTGCCCGGATGATGCTGGGTGAATTTCGCCAATGAAGTCTAAACCCCACTGCTGAAATGCTGTGCTGATCTCCACCGGTTTGAGAGGCAATGGCTGCAATCTTTTTTCCCTTGGAATATTTGGCATTCATGGCAGCTTTTCACCGCTTTGTACACATCAGAAAATAGAGTAGGCCAATAGAAACCAGCCCGTAAGATCTTATTAGCTGTAGTTTTCCAAAACAAATGACCTCCACAGTCACCTTTATGGAAATCCTCTACTGTTACCTTTGCTTCCTCTTCAACCAAAAAATTCAGCAAGATGCCACCGGGATCTTTCCAATAAAGTGCAGATTTCATAATGCAAAACTTAGCAGCCTTTAGCTTCAATGTTCTTGCTTTGTTTCTTGACATTCCAGGAGGTGCAGATACATTTTGAAGCACATAAACTATATCAGCATACCAAGGAGAAGTAATGAAAATATCTGATACCTGAACTGCTGAATTTTCTTCCTCACCGTCGGATAAGGCAGCAATCAAGTTGATGTCAAGGGCATGGAGGTTTGTTTTAGCCATCAAATTTGCTAGACCTTGGCCTTTAATCAGCATGGTAGGCTTGATCTCAACATCATATTCTAAAAGAGCAGCAATCCACTTACCCCTCCTACCTTCCAGCTCCGTTTGTACCAAGACATCTTTTACGGCTGCACTAGGAACATATGCCAATACATGAGAGTGAAGTATGTATACCCAGAAATCTTTCAAAGCCTTAATCAGTGCCAACGCTTGCTTCTCAATGATATTATAATTCAGCACCCCGTCTCTTATGATTCGGCAGAAAAATGCAATTGGCCTCTCAACTCCTTCTCTCTTTTGCATCAATACGGCTGCCAATGTATGCTCAGAAGCAAAAGAAAACAAAATGAAATCTTGAGTATAATCAGGGCTGATCAAGGTTGGGGCTGAAGACAAGATTACCTTGATTAAATTGAAAGATTTGACTTCCCCCTCGGTCCATTTGATCTCGCTGTCCTTCCGAAGAATATTGGTTATCTCTCTAAGATGCTCTGCAAGGTTAGGAATGAAGCGGCGCAGAAAATTTAACTTGCCATTAAAAGACTGAATTTCCTTCTTGTTTTGGGGCTGCTCTAGTTGCTGAATTGCTTCCACCCATGCAGGATCAATTCGAATGCCATCTTTGGAAATGATATGACCCAGCAACTTGCCTTCACTCATGGCAAACAGACTCTTTTTTGGATTCAAGGAAATACCATATTTTCTGCATTTTTGGAACACTTTGGTCAAATGAAACAAGTGCTCTTCATCTGATTTGGAAAATATGGTTAGATCGTCAAGATAAACAACTAAAAATATATCCTTTTCATTGGAAAAGGCCATATCCATAGCTCGCTGAAATGTGGCACCCGCGTTCTCCAAACCAAACGGCATCTTGGCATAATGAAATGTACCCCATGGCGTAGTAAATGTTGTCTTGTCACGGTCATCTTTATGCACTAAAATCTGATTGTAGCCGGAGTATCCATCTAACAATGACATCCTTGAAGCACCCACTACCCACTGCAATATGTGGTCCATTTTGGGCAGCGGATAATTGTCCTTGAGAGATACTTTGTTCAAATTTCTGAAGTCTATGCATAAGCGTATTTCACCGGTCTTCTTTCTCACAGGCACTAGATTGGAGATCCAATCAGAAAAGCGAATAGGGACTATAATTACGGACTTGTAGAGCCTATTGACTTCCTTCTCGATCAAAGGCAGCAACTTGGGATTGATCCTCCGCAACTTTTGCCAAAAAGGCTTTTGATTTGGCTTTATGGGAATAGTGTGTTGAATAATGCTTGTATCATAGGTCTTTAAATCGGAATAATCCCAAGCAAACACATTAGAAAACGATGATAATAATCTAATGCACTGATGCTTTACCTTGGGCAGCAATGCTTTTGATAACTTCACCATCTTTGGATTCTCGGTTGTCCCAAGGTTCACATCTTCCACACCTTCGTCGGTTGGCATCAAAGTTGGCTTGCGGGCCACATCATCTTGATCGAAAAGTTCTTCTAAAGGAATCAGCCCTTTAGGAATATACTTGTCTTTCAGCTGCAAAACATCCATTTGATTCGCTCCTTCAGGTTCCAAATCTATTGAGATTTCTTCAAATTTACATTCTCCATGCAAGAAGTCCTTGATTTCTTCGTCATCTTGAAAGACTTGCCAACACCTTTGATTATCCGGGATTGTAGGATGACGCTTCACATAGATTTCGAACTTGTTGCTTGAATTCATTGGTATTTTCAAATTACTTGCTGCCTTGGCCAATGCATCCGCAACACCATTTTGAATCCGGGGCACACATGTCAAGGTATGTTCAGAAAATATTTTCAGGATATCTAAAACAACATTTCTATAAGCTCTCATGCGAAGATGTTTGGCCTGAAATTCACCTTTCACTTACTTGATAACTAGTTCAGAGTCGCCATATACTGCTATTTTCTTTGCCTTTAACTTCAAAAGAATTTTCAAACCAGCAATAAGAGCTTCATATTCTGCCTCATTGTTCGAACAATCAAATGCTAATTTATAAGAACACACCCGTACCTTTCTTGGAACTTGATTAGGGACTGAAAATGGACTACGAATCCACACACCTATACCAGCTCCATCGCTGCCCACTGCACCATCAAAAATCCATGGTCAAAGACCATTCCTCATCATCTTCCAAGGGGCGTTGCACTTGTGGATGTGTTGCAATCATGATTGTTGGTTCATTCAATTCCAACGATTGACCTTATGAACAGTCCTTCTTCATTTCCGTTCTTCAATACTTCTCTGAAATTTTGCCAATGTTTGGGTATCTTTCACCTGAACTACTGGCTATCTACCTCAAAAATTTCAGCAAATAAAACATAAGATTCTAAAATCTGTTGTACATATTACAAAGGATGATTTACTGGCTTTTCCTTGCCAGTAATCATATACTTCATCTTTGTCTTTCTATACTTTACTCAATCTGTCCAACACCGAATGGTAGCAATATAGAAAAATCAAGCTGAAGGTACCTTTGAGCTTGGATCCCCATGACCTTCGAAAGGAGCATGCCGAATCGTGGAGGAATGTCTGCATTATCTTACACATCAACAGGTTCTTTGCTGGAATTTGATCCAGACTAACAACCAAATCTTTAATCAAACCGATGCATCTAACCCGGCTGGAATCAAATGAATATAGATCATGATACTTTCGAATAATATCAAGCCCCAACTTCTCCATAATTGCCTTGGGCATTAAATTGTGTGACGCTCCCGAATCGAACATAGCATTATGAAGCACATAATCATGTATTCTCACACTGATATAAAATGGAGGAACATCACTCTCGGGGGACTCACCATTTAGAGCTGGCCCAAAAATCAATTCCGGCCGATCATCTTCTACGTTGACCGCATCTAACATTGGATCAATGTTGAACATCTTGGAAATTTGTGCTCGATATGTATTGTTCTTCACGACCTCGGTCAATGGAATGGACAATTTCAATTTCGCGACTTCAT
>APFE030893267.1:0-51108 GCA_000404065.3 Pinus taeda
AAAATTAGAATGTCATCCAGATACACAATAACAAAATCATCAAGAAAAGGTTTGAGTACATCATTCATTAATCTCATGAAAGTAGCAGAGGCATTGGTCAAGCCAAAAGGCATAACCAGCCATTCATACAATCCCTGCTTTGTTTTGAAAGCAGTCTTCCATGCATCTTGCTCTGCAACTCTGGCCTGATGGTATCCACTGTGCAAATCTAGCTTGGTGAAATACAGCTTCCTTCAATTGATCTAAAAGATCATCTATGCGAGGAAGGGGATAACGATTTTTTATTGTTATCTTATTCAATGCTCAGTAGTCAATGCACATTCTCCACGAGCCATCTTTCTTTCTCACCAAAATGATTGGTGACCCACATGGTGATGTGTTAGGCCTGATGAACCCCTTCTCGAGCAACTCCCGCACCTACTTCTTGATTTCAGCATTCTCTAAAGTAGACAACCTTTTATACCTGTGGCTGCAATGATTGTTTCATATCCCAAGTCTGACCCCAAATATTTTTGAATAGTTGCAGCAGTCTTCTTCTTCTTGCCCTCGGACTTCTTAGGTCTCATCTCTGGATGCAGAATCCAACAGTGCTCATCATCATGCCCCTATTTTTTACAGTGAGTGCATGAAATTTTGTTTTTCTATGCAGTGTTAGCCTTCCTTGCTTTCCACTTTTGCTTTCTTTTCTCCTTGCTCTTTCTTACAGTGGGTTGGGATGGTCCCCCAACTTCTGGATTTCCATTTTTTCCTCTAGCTTCTAAATGAGTAGCTTGTACAGATACTTCATCTATACTCGTAGGATTAAACATGAGGATGTTATGCCTCATGTAGCTGTGTAGACCACCAATGTACTTCAGAAGAATCTCTAATGAGTCTAATGAGATCCCTAGAATAAATGCTCTCTTTCTAAATTCTTGAGTGTACCCTTGCACACTTTTCCCTTTCAACTATCGAAGAGTTTGCCAACTCATCATGGCTTGTTGCATGTAGGCCAATGGATAGAACTGCTTCTTGATTGCAGAAACAAAGTCACTCCAGACAGAGATAGTCTTACCATGTATTTTCATGTCAGCTTAAGTTTTGCCTTCCCACCAAACCAAGGCAGTGCCTCCTAGGCGTAGGCTTGCCAGCTGAATTTTTCTCTTGTCTGAGTCAATGTTTTGCACTCTGTAATACACATCAATTTGTCTAATCCAATTGTCCAACTTTTCAGCCTTAGCTCTCCATCATATATAGGCAAGTCAAACTTAACATCTAGCTTGATCAAAGATGCTTTCTTATTATGCACAGGGCTATTAGGAGGTCTGAGAAAGCTTTCCTCTTTCCCTTTTCCTTTTGAGTGGTCATCGGAATGAGACTCATCTTCTCCTTTGTCTTGTTTAGAACCTAATGAATCTTCATCCTAGTGCTTTCTAAAGTCCCTATACATTTCTTCTACCATAGACTTTATAGCTAGGAAACTCTCTATGAATTTAGGGTCTGGCCCCATAGAACCTTCCTCTGACATTGTCTTCCGAGGATAGACTCTCCCAATTTCAGGATTAGTTTTGACCAACTCTCCCCCTCCTAATTTGAGCTTTGATCTAGTGAGCATTCAACAGCTAAACCAACACAAGCTTGTCTAACCTTACAACCTAAATCTCTGATACCACTTAATCTGATAATCACCCTATGAGTGACCTCAGATAAGATTTATTAAATGAAGGTATTACAGACCCATGTGTTGGTGTGTGTCTCTATGTTATTTAAGCAACGAATCGATCAGATTGCTAATACACAGACACTTGAAATGGAAAACATTAGAGAAAACACAGTAAGCAAATACAAGAACACAAGAATTTAATAAGGAGTTCATCCTATTCTTCAGGGCTACGTCTCCGGTCCAACTCTCAGTGGTGGCCTTCTTTTATTGTGTCTTGAAGCAGAGAATTACAATGAAGGAGCTCAATGTGAGTCTCCTGAAATGGAATTTGCTTTGCAAGGTGGTTCTTGGATTCCCCAAGCCACTAGAGTACACAGACTCTTTTCCTTACCAGCTCTTTGTGACCTTCTGGTCTACAATGGAGAGAGCCCAATGGTGCTCATTCTGGACAGATCCTCTCTAGGATGGCTTGAATCCCTCAAGCTCTTTGCTACTCGATGCTTCCTTCGGTCAGCTTGGCCCTCTGTCTTCCATTCTATTGTTGCTTCACTGTCTTTCTTCTCCCTATTCTTCCTTTCTGTGTTTCGTCCTCCTTTCAGGGTTCTGATTGTTATTCTCTTTACCTCTGTGTGTGCTATGTTTTCTGTTCGTGGGTTAAAACCATTCATACCCATGGCTCTTCGATTCCTCTTTCACTTCCTGTCGGATCACCTGCTACAGCTTCACTTGGATTTCCTTGTTCAGCGTCATCATTAGGCTCACAGGGAGTGGCCACATGTCCTCCTGTAGCTGCACCAATTCCCTTCGTCGGTTCGGTTTTTCCGTTACGTCATGGAATGAATCTTCTGCCACCTTGGTAGTCAAATCAGATGTCAAATATTTACAAACTGCGACCGAATCCCCCGTCGATTCCACTTTCCCATCAGGTGCAATCTCAGCCGTTAGATCTGTGGCGTCCAGATTCGACGCCATACACACACTTCACGTGGTTGACTTTCTCAACCGTTAATGCGCAATCATCAGTGGTTTTCTCTATCCTCTGCTTGCCATGCATCGACTGCTGAGTGGGATTGCTCCATTTTCACCAATTTCGCTTATAGTTTGAGGGTGCCTCTTATCAATACCGTCGGTTTTCAGAGCGGGTCCTGCCTTTAGTGCTTTAGCCTTTATCCCAAGGTTTTTCTGGCTCTCATGCAACTGAGTGCTTGGTGCTTCTCCAATTTGGGGTTTTTCACCCAGTGATGCATGATAAGCGCTAATCGCACATCAAAAACCTCCTATGTTTCCCGATCTAGGCCTCCTAGGGGCTAATTCACCTCTCGCGCAGTCTCCATGGGCCTCGATCAACGTGCTTTGACTGAGGTCCTCGTTGTTCCACATTAGCTGCCATTGCCATTGGTTTAGAGGTTTTTTTTATCATCGTTGTAAATTCTTTGAAGTTTGTCCCGACCTGGTATAGCCATGGCTCTGTGAATCTTTCTTTATGGATCCAATTCGGATCAGCAGAAAGAGCAAAAAAAGTGAGGAAGAGTGGCCCTTTAGCTTTGCATCATTGCTGGCCAGGTTTGAAGGCATAGAAGCTAATAGGGAATGGCGCATTTTGCTCAGGAATAAGGCTAGCGAGGATAGAGAGGATTTTATCCTGGTGGAATAGAGGATTGAGAGTCCGGCAGAGTTCTTCAAGTGAAATTTATGGGTAGATAGGGGGAGATATAGCAGTAGAGAAGAGCAAGCTTGGGGGGAAGTTGAGCAGGAAGCTAAGCAAGGAATGGGTGGCATGTAGATGCGGTAGCGCTATGAGGGTAGGGAGTGGCGATGGCATGCAAGGCAGGGGAGGGAGGAGAGTCTCAGCATGAAGCTCCCTTTGTAATCTCTACCAGGGTCGCACAGAGAATGGGTCAGCATGAGGGACATCAATGCGGGAGGAAGGGATAGTGGAGGAGTGACTGAGACCATGGGTATGAGCGAGAGGTAGGATAGGGTGAGTAGGGAGAAGATGAAACCCACCCCTGTTTCACCTGAATTCCTGGGAGCAATGGAGTGCGGGCAGAGGGGAGTCAGTGACAAAGAACAGAAACTCCACGAGGAAATTGGCATTTGGACTTGTAATGGCTTTATTATCCTGGCATTGAATTGTGACCACTGTGAACAGGTAGTATACAACAATGACATGGCACATCCAACCAAAGGAAGAGGTCGCGGAGGATGAGGAAAATATGGTCCTCATTCAAAGGACCCAGGAACCACAGAACAGAGGAAAGGGAGAAGACCCATGGACGAGACTGTCAGGGAGGCAGTGAAAGCATATAAGGAAGGAATGGATGCAGGGATTCGTAAAATTATAGAAGAAATGGAGGAACAAATTATGGAAGAGGACTCTGAGGACGAAATGGAGGAATGGAAAGAATACATTCTAGATCCTGGGAACACTAGAGGGAGACTATCCCAATTCAAATAGACCTTGCATCTGTATTGGCTCATGAAGAGATTGGTAGAAAAAGCAATGGAACAAGTGTCCATGGGGATGACTCTGATCATTAGAGACATGCCAAACTATAAAAAGGACCTGCAAACTATCCAGTTCTAGCTCTGCAAGTAGGACATTAGATTGGATCATATACAGTGACACATTCCATGCATTATCGAAATGACACCAGTGCCTGGAGATTCAGCTGAAGATCCAACGACAATTGAGTCAGAACTGGAAGACCTCAAAGAATAGCTGAGCACAACGATAGCTCAGGTTTTTTTGTTTTTTAGCGGCTAGATTTCTTTTACATGCATGCTTATGGTATCTAAGACTATAGACTGGCTCTTAAATAGTTATGTATATATCGCTTGGGTAGAAATACGGATAACTTATCATTTTTGGATGGCCTATAATATGCATCGGTGGCCAATAGACTTGGTTTCCCACTGGGCAAGTTGCGGCCACCTATTAACTATATGTGGTTTTAGTTTGCTTATATATAAATGGAAAAGGGGGATCTACCTAAGGTTACAAAAAAAAAAAAAAAAAAAAAAAAAAAACCATCAAACCATCCATGCATCATGCAAATTGTGGGCCATGTTTTATAATGCAATTTTATCTAACTTATGTAAATGTCCATTCAAACAACGTTATATTAAAATTTAACTATCAACTGACATCCGTAGTAGTCTTTCTATACATGAATGCAAAATGTACATACCATATTTTATAATGCAATTTTAAGTTATTATTGTTTTAGACATCTACATCAAATTATAAGATTCATTCAAATGCAAAATGTAAACCTCACATTTTGTAATTTGCAATTTTAATAGATTCATTTTAAATAAGTCCAGACAAAATAACTTTAAACAAAACCTAAGAATAATCTACTAACAATATAAGAATGATTGAATGCAAAATGTACCAACTAAATGAAAATTTACTTTCATTGCTACATATTCATGAACTTAAATATGTAAAACCAAGTTTTAAGAATCAAACCATACATCATGCAAATTGTACCATGCAAAATGTACATAAACTCCAAAATTAGCATGTATTAAATCATAATAAAGAGTTCAAGATTTAAAATATGTCCAAATTTTATATCATTATAAAAGTAAATATATAACAAAAAAATTTCAAATAATAATATGCATCAATTCATAATAAAGAGTTTTACTTTAAATATGTCTAAAATTTATATCATGATAAAAGTAAATATAATATAAAAACACCGTCAAATAAAAAGTTGCATCAAGGAGAATCTCATTGAAATAGACGATTTATCAACATCCTCGTGCTCTCATCAGTATCATGGGTGCCTTGCACAACATGTGTAATTGCATATATACATAATATTATGTACTTTAAGATTAAATTTTAATGTTTTAAAATTAAATGATAATGTAAGATCATCAAACAAAATTATAAAAAGTTTCAAATTCCATGCAATCCCTCATGGTGTTCCCCCTCCATTGTGCCCTTTTGGTGTTCACCATGCATTGTGCCCTCCTGAGTGCCCTGTACAATACATGTACATGTATATGTTAAAAGATTTAAATTGCACATGAAAAATTAGGCATAAACTCGCAATATTAAAAAAATGGTTACATGACTTTTTCAAAATGTTTAAATGATCTTATACCCACTGTCGACTCTATCGCTAAAATCCTTGGAGAATGGAAATCATCACCCGAAACCTAAAATTCCAAAATTTTAAAACTATAAAATAAATCTATCTCATTTTTTAATGAAACTTGCACTTCAATTTATAACAAAACATAAGTGAAATATCCAGTACTTGTAGTACACATCCTAATAGGGAGGAAGAGGGTGGCGTTGTGTCCAAAACATCGGTCACAATTTGAATCTATTAACATTTAATTATATATACATAATTATTTCTTTCAAAAATATTTCCTCACAATATACCAATGTAATAAAAGTAAAATAATAATTGTATCAACATGAACTCTTCAAATAAACTAACATCTCTTAAAATATCTTCATTGGAACCTGAACCTAGGACAGTGAAATTATCAAAATTTTCGTTCAACAAACAAGTTAATTGCAAATAGTGAACATATGACATTTATGTTAGATTATATCTGGGAAAAAAATAATGTAAAATGTATGTGAATCGAAATTAACACATACATTACAAATTATATTAAAATATCCACCCTAACCATTAACACATACCGATCCTACACCCTCTTCTTCATGAGCAAATAGGTCTTGCCAACTATTACGACAAGCCTTTTCATATGCTTTAAGCTCCTCAATATTCATATTATCTATCTCCTCATTTGTTTTATATATAAAATTAGCACATGTATTAGTTCAAGCTCTTTGCCGATTTAGACCAATATCAATTACGGTCAATGCACTTTGTATGTTGTCTATAATGACATCCATTCCTTGACGACTAACTTGAGAAGTGGCATCCATCTCTGGTCACAAAGTTACCAGATGAGGAGGTTGGCGTACCAAAGGTGGTTGAGGGTGAGGCAATTCAGTATCACGTAATGCACCCTTATAATTATATAATCGACATTGCCCTGTACCATAATATTCATATGTAAGGTTAGTATAATCAGTTTTCATACCCAAAAAAAATTATGCATAAAATAACTTTTCAAAATAAAATAGAAAATCATCACTAATTAAACTAGAAGCACATCGCGCGCGCGCTCTGGAGCCTTTGCGCCCTGCCCTCCTTCAGCCCTGTGGCTCTCAGCAAGCCCCCGCCTGGCAGCCCTACTGTTGGGCTTCCGGTGCTCCCGTGCCCTGTTCTCCTTCGGTCCTGCATTTCTCTGAAGGCTCCCGCCTGGCAACCCCTGTTGTTGGGCTTACGTCCTTGCTCCTGGCTGCCTCGACTACCTGCATTTTTGAGTCTACTCTTGGCCTATAATGGCCTCTCCAAAGGCACAACCGGAAGATGCCTTCCAACAAGCATTCTCCAACCTGGTTCATTCTCTTCCGCCTTAGCGAAATCGTCCCTCGGTTTCTAAGTTTGTTAAAAAACTGGAAGGGTTGCAGGAAGTCTCTCTACCTCCAACCTTTCTTCCTTTGGTTGCACTTGCCTTAGCTGAAAGAGGCCTTATTGGATAGTTTACAGGTCTCTGGCCCTCTCCAAAAACAGTTCAAAGGTGGGTGGAAAGGAACTACTCAGACAAAACTCAAGGGAAAATCTCTATCAGATTTTGTGGAAAAGGATATTTTCTTTCCATTTTGAAACCAAGGAAAGGATTTGATTTTTCGAAATGGACCTTATTTTATGGACTCCAGAGGATTGTACCTCAATAAGTGGACTCTAGATTTTGATCCGGAGCTGGATATCCCTAGTGTTGTGCCTGTTTGGGTCCACCTTCCACACCTCCCCCTGCATTGCTAGGGAGATGAGTCAGTGTGCGCCATAGGGAATGTTGTAGGGAAATATATTGACCAGAGCGAACCTAAAGACAACATGCAGGCCTGTGGTCACATTTGTGTTGAAGTTGATTTGGGGAAAGGCTTTCCAGAAGCCATCAAGCTAAAGGTGGATGACTGGACACACATTCAGCAGCTTGACTATGAACAGATTCCCTTCAAGTGTAAGGTATGTCACGAATATGGCCACTTTGCAAATAGATGCTCTAAACTCCTTAATGTAGACAGTTCTCCACAGGAAGAACAATGGGAAGCAATGAAAAAAAAAAATTCAGCCCCTAACTCCAACCCTCCTCGAGAAGTTGGGCCTTCCCCTTGTCCCCTTCCCATTCCCCTCTTCCAACCCCTCTCCCCCATCTCCGCCCCCTCCTCCTCCCTTCTTCCCCTTCTAGCCAGCCTGATCCCTCTCCTCCTCTCCTTCCTCCAATCCCTTTCACATTCTTTCCCAACCCGAGGATCCCCCTTCTCCAAAGATTCAATCTCCTTCTGAACCTTCCCTTCCCTTGTCCATTTCCTATTCCCTCCCTTCTGATCCCCCCCCTCCCATAACCACTAGAAGCAGTTCTAAGGAGCATGGATCCATTACTGAAAACCAAAAGAAGCCTGGATGAAAATCTACCAAACAACATAGAGACGAAAATGCACAAAAATACGTAGCATTGGGTATTCAGAACCCTATAGAATCTTATATACAAGGGAAGATAAACAAGGACTCAACAAATAAAGATCTGGGAGGAAGAGCACCTCCTCACACTCCATTGAAATGATGAAAATGCTTTCCTGGAATAGTAGGCGATTGGGGCACCCCACCAAAACAAATGCCTTAAAAGACCTCTTAAACCAAGAAAGACCAGAGATAGTTCTACGTCAAGAAACAAAACTGGGACAGGAAGAGATGACTCAAATTATTGAGAAGCACAAGTTTTATAAAGGATGTGTGTGCGAATCCAGAGGGGCCTCAGGATGAATCACCACACTTTGGCTCCAAGGAAAATGGAACAAGATAGCAGAAACAGTGGAACAACATTGGATAAAGATTACTTTACAGAATAATATGAGCAGTTATCAGCTTATCATTTACAATGTTTATGTTCTGAATCATTACAGAGATAAGGAAGCTTGCTGGACATCTCTTAGCAATAACATTACAGAGGAAGAGAACGGAAATATAATTTTAGGCGGCGACTTAAATCTTATCCTGCATGCCAATGAAAAGCATGGCGTTAGCTTTAATCCTGACCCCTTCAAAAATCAGTTGGAGAACGTTATGCAGCTCGCAGATCTTGTCGATATTGTTCCAAAGAATCGAAAGTTTACCTGGAGCAACCGCGGGCTTGGAAAAAGCAATATAATGGAAAGATTGGATCGAATATTGGTAAATGTGTCTTTTCTTTCCTCTTTTGCAGTTGTCCATGCTTCTATTCTCCCCTTCGCTATCTCAGATCATTATCCCACTGTCTTAACTCTTGAATCCCATCGCCCCCTGGGCCCAATCCCTTTTAAATACAGTCCTTTATGGAATCATATTTCAGCTGCCAAAATTCTAGTCCAGCAAACTTGGCGCCAGCATATAGAAGGTTCACCAAGCTACATATGGGAAAGCAAATTGAGAAATGTCAGGAACGCTCTCAAGAACTGGGCAAAATCCCAATACAAAGAACCAGAAGTAAAGAAGCTAGATATGAAAGCTAAAATTGAAAATTTACACCATGCAATGGAAAACCAAGAATACATTCAAGCAAGGAAAACCCAAGAAGAGGACCTCTACAGTAAACATTGCAACATTAGAAGAGAACAGGAAGAAAAATGGCGCATAAAATCAAGACAGGTTTGGCTGAAAAGTGGGGATACGAATACATCCTTCTTCCACAAGCAAGCAATTGTTAGATAAATTAGGAGCAACATAACAGCTATTATAGACAGTGAAGGTAACCAACACAATGATCAAGCTTCCATTAAAAATGCGACTACAGTATATTTCAGAGAGCTCCTATCAGAAAAAGGGGAAGAGGAGAATAACAACAGAAGCCAACGAAATACTAACTGAAGAGATTAAAGAGGAAGAAATATTGGGAGGTATCTGGTGCCTCCATCCTGACAAAGCTCCATACCCAGATGGTTTCCCAATCTATTTCTACAGGGAGTTCTGGGAAACCATCAAAAAGGACCTCATCAAGTATTACAAATGGATACAAAGGAAAAATAAAATGGGAGGCTTCATAAACTCAACCCATCTTGTTCTCATTCCCAAAGAGAGTTGCCCCTCTTCCTTTTCCCGCTTCCGTCCTATATCCCTATGAAACTCTTCATATAAAATTTTCACAAAAATCCTTGCCTCTCGACTAAAGCCTCTCTTGCCAAACCTTATTTCTAAAAATCAAGGCAGTTTTATTGCCAACAGACAAATTTTCGACTCTATTTTACTTGTCCAGGAAGCCATTCACTCAAGCCTTTTTAGAAAGGAAAAGGGCTTCATTCTAAAACTAGACTTGGCTAATGCCTTTGACAGAGTCTGGCACTCCTTTCTCTTTGCTACTATTCAAAAAATGGGCTTCTCTTCCCCCTTCATTAATCTCATAAGAACCTACATATTTGGACCTTGGGTTGCCCCTCTCATCAATGGAAGGCCCAGCCCTGCTTTCCAATCCTCAAGAGGATTGAGGCAAGGTTGTCCTCTCTCACCCTACTTATTCATTTTAATGGCTGAGTCTTTCAGCTGTGTCCTCGATCATAAGAGACAAGCAGACCTCATCACCAGAATCAAATTTGAAGATGGAGCGAAAAACATCAATCACTCTCAATTTGTTGATGATACCCTGATGATCAGAGGAGAATCTGCAATAATTTCCCGAAGGTTCAAGCTCCTTCTAGATAAGTTTATGAGATACTCTAGGGGAATGATTAACCATCTCAAAAGCTGCATTTACGGCTGGAATTCTTCAGCCCAAACTCTCCAAAACCTATCCATCATTTTTGGGGTGTCATGCAAGTTAAAATGGGACCACTTTAGCTACTTGGGAATGCCAGCGAGCATGGGTCGTGCTAGAGCTGAAATCTAGGACAAAATGCTTGATAAATTAAAAAAAAAAATCCACAACTGGGGATCCTTCTGGCTCAACCCAGTTGGCCGAATGGTGCTCCTTAAATCTGGGTTGTCTTCGCTTCCTTTATATCAGTTCTCATTATCTCAGGCACCAACCTATTTTCATCACAAAATGGAAAGTATTCTTAGACATTTCTTATGGCAGGGTGGAAAAAATGATAAGAAAAAATATAACCTGGTTAGTTGGAAACAAGTTATCCATAGCCAGGAAAAAGGTGGGCTTGGAATCAGATCTCCATTATTCACTAACTTAGCTTTTGGTGGCAAGCTTATTTGGAGACTGTTAGAGGAGCAGTAAGCTTGGTGGAAAAGATTCATTGAGGTCAAATATCTTAACAGTCCAAAGCAACAATTGCTAGTTAGTGAAATACTTGTAAGGAGCAACACATATATTTGGAAACTTTGTAAAAAATCCATTTCTTTTATGGCTCAAAATGTTTCAATGGTTCCCATAGGTGGGAACAAAGTCAGCATTGGAAGCAATAAGATAATGGGAAATAAAGCCATCAGCAGCTTTCCAGGTATGGAACCAATCATCCTCTATTTCCAAAGCAAGGGACTATATCACTTAAATCAAATATCTCATTGGCACATAGAAACACAGGCGTGGAAAGGCTGGACCTTCCCTCCCATCCCTGTTCATCTCAAAGATTCCTTTAATAATTTCCAGAATCATCTCCATAACATCGCGCCTATATCTAAAAATGGTGTTGATGGTTTCCGTTAGGATCCTGCGGGTTCAAGCTACTCAATTCAGGCAGGTTATAATTTCTTGTGCAACAGGGATCTCCCCACTTCTCCATGGATGTACTGGAAAGGAACATGGAAAGTTGAAGCTATCCCCAAGGTTAAATTCTTCATGTGGACCCTTTTAAAAGGGAAGACTCTCACCTCAGAAAATCTGCAAAATAAAGGCATCATGGGCCCCTCCCAATGCCCGAATTGTCTTGAAGTTGAAGAGACCATGCAACATCTCTTCATTTCATGCCCTTTCGCCATCTCCTGTTGGAAAGGTATAGCCCACTTTGACCCATTCACCTAGAATTCACATCAGTCCATTGGTGAAGCCCTAAGCATCTGGAAGAAAAGTTATCCATGGAAAAATAAGAAAAATAGCATTGTCAAGAGGGTCTGGGACGCCCTCCCTTATGCTCTCTTATGGAAAATTTGGATCGCAAGAAACCGCAAGGTTTTCAGGGACCGAGAGACTATAACCAGACATCTTTGTAGTAAAGCCAAAAGTCTAGCAATAAAAACCATAGCTGCCAAGAATCCTAAGAAAATTGACATGGCCAGCTTCTGTAGCGAAGAGAGAGATTTCATCAAGAATCTGATACACAAGTGTAGCATCCTCTCTCTAGCAGTCAACTACAATAGCTATTCCAACACCTCCGGTCATAACTGGAAAATAATATTAAAGCAAGGTGAATTCACTGAATGGATCTACAACAGCAACACTCATATCATCTTCTTCGATGGCTGCCTCCAAGTTTAATCCGGGGGCTGCGGGAGTAGGGGGAATCATCTATTCGCCAAAAGGAGACCCCCTTATCTCTTGAGTGGGATCTAGGAAATCTCTCCAACAACATAGCAGAGGCCCTGGCTCTCTATCAAAGCTTAATCCAGCTTCAAATCCTCGGAATTAAGAAAGCTTGGATTTTTGGGGACTCTGCTATTATCATTAGTCTCATGATCAGCAAGAGAATTCCCTCAAATATCCATATACAGCAAATCATCAGCAGATGTCAAAGCATGATCAGCCAATCTTGGGAGATAAATTTTTCCATGTCCTCCACACTTTAAATCGAGAAGCAGACAAGCTTGCCAGTCAAGCTTGTTCTAGAACCAAAGGAAATCTTTTCTGCAATAACAAAGAGTTCTTTCAATATCTTCCCCGATCTCTTTCTTGACTAATATTAAACCGTTTAAAGCCGTCTTCTGATCGAAATTATAAGGAGCCCTCTGTCCAAATCCTTTGCAATCCTGATTTGGTTTTCCTTTTTCTGCCAAATGTCTTGTCTCCCACTCTTTCCGACACCTCATTCCCTTCATTTCCTATTCTCTCTAGTGAAACCCATGAGGCCTCACCACATGCCTCTGTCCCTTATCCTTTCCAGTTTGTCGGCTATAATGGCCTAGACACAGGTGTTGATCATCGTCGTCGTTCTCCATTCTGTTGCCCTTCAGTTCTACTGCTCTCATATCCAAGGTACCATGGGAAATTATATGTTGGAGAACCTTAATGATTCAAGCGCAAGTTGCCATAGCCTCATCAGCGCTGATCAAAATTGCAAGCCAGAGGATCCTTCCGCGCGGCAGATCAGTTTTTTAAATACAGATTAAGATGCTTTGTAAAGCTTGTTTTCTCCTCTTCCAATTCGTCTGAAATTATTCTTGTATTAGTATTCCTCATGTTAAAAAACTCCAGAAAATAGCAAATTGTGGCAATGTAGTCAAAGAGCAAGCTTTTCAGTCGAGCTCTAAGTCTGTACTTCTAGAGCTTTGCCGCCTCCTCTATTTTGAATTATAAATAGTAGTTGATTTCGTGAAAATAAAATAAAATAAAATAGAACCTCATCATTCCATGGCATCTTTCCATACACTGCAAGGATCCTATCATACAAATGGGTGGCTATATCAAGTTTCTTGAAATATTGCAACTTGAGCGTCATTCTTTTCAGTCCTTCTTTGAAATTAAACATAGATTTTGCATTTTCTTTTGTAACTCTTTTATTAACCTTGGCCCATTTATCGAGGCCCATTACTGTTTCTTTTCTATGCTCTTCATATCTATAAATGAATCCATGGTTGGTAGTTGGTGTGTGGCCTTCTTCTTGAATTGTCCATCTTCTCTTACGACTACTTTGACCAACATTTTCACCCTCTGAAACAATATAGACCACCCAGAGAATGTTGAGCACCCTAAGATTGATGACCACCCAGAGAATGTTGACTACCGTCACACCACAACATTGTGAGCGAAGTATCTAAAACAAATAGAAAATCAATTCAATATTTATGTGTACATACATATGATTCTACTTATTTATCATTTAATTAAATGCACACACACACACACACCACACACAGAGATATATATATATATATATATATATAATATATTTATATATATATATATATATATATATATATATATATATATATATATATATATATACCACGATGTGAACGATGGACCTCCCTCTATTCATTTGATATTCTCTTTGATCCATGACCTCGACCTCCCGCTCTAGTAGATGCATGAGACTCTATTGATGTTCGCCTCGAAGAATCATGCAGGAAATGCTCATCCATGATATGGATATCTATATATATATAGATGCGTGATATTTAAAAAAGTTACTTCGTGTATTTACAATTCTTTTTAAAAATGCTATTTAAAAAAATCAAGAATTCAGAAAATTGTTGTTACCCTTGAAGTTATCTCATGCATTTAAAAATCTTGAAATTTCTTTTTAGAAATATTAAGAATTAAAAAAAGTGATATAACCCTTGAATTTACCTCATGCATTTAATTGATGTAACCCTTGAAATTACATCATGCATTTGAAGATCTTAAAATTGCTATTTAAAAACATTGAAAGAATTCAGAAAATTAATGTAATAATCTAAAGCTCTTCATTTAAAATATACTCAAGACTAAAAACACAAATGTTGAAGCACACACATTTTGAAAATTAAATACAAAACTTTCTAAAACATGTCAAGTTTATCAAGTTGTGCTTACATAGTGGCGTCACACTTGGCATAGAATTGAAAAAAACACATGGTCGTTAAAAATGACACATTGATAACTAAAAAACACACACATATCAAAGATATCTTATAATGTCTATCAATAAATATTGATGGAGAACTTCTTAACACTAATTCATCTTTCATCACTAGACATCATATTAACATTTGCACATTGTCTTATGCTAAATGATTGAAATTGACTAAGAATATTTTTGCTTCTCCATGCAGTTGTTTTAACCTCCCTTTTTAACTTGGTACACGCCTTTCATCTGGTTGCACACAAGTTCGGAATTGGTGAATACTACAATTCTATTGGATCCATACTCCCTAGTTGTTCTTAAGCCTTCTATCAATGCAATATAATATGCTTCATTGTTTTTTGTTCTTCCAGGTACATTCATTTTCCTTTCAAGGACTTTGTTTATCACAATATTGCATAGCACATAAGTAACCATTGATTTCCCTGGATTGAGATAACAAGAAACTTCTATGCATGATGTCCATTTTTCAACCATGTTTAATGGGTTTTCTAATCCATGTAAAAAACGAATTCAATAAAATGAATTTAATATATTTATACATGTATTGTTAGGTTGTGCAAAAGATTAATGTTTAAACAAATCTCCCTGATGGCTAGGTAGCAAGAAAGGTTGTTTCTACTTCATTGGATGGTTGGAGAATTGCAAGAAGTAAACAACTAGGAATCTCTAATTCAACTCAACTACAAATCTCTAATTCATTCAACTTAGTTTCAACTCAACTGAAGGTTGAAAATATTTACTAATTTATTTTTATGTTCATTCGACAGATACAAATCTTTCTAATTCAACTTAGCTTCAAATCACCCAAGTTTGAAAGTATTTCTTAATTTATTTTTATTTTCATTCTTGGAAATTTAATACTTATTCTGACTTGTTATAAAATTTGTTTATTAAAGTGATAGTACATGTTTATTAAGAACAAGTCAACCCAATAACATTAAAATTAAAATACCAAAAATAGATGACAAAGCAATGTCAACACTCTAATTAGAAACCCAATAACATTAAAATTAAAACACCAAAAATAGATGACAAATCAATGCCAACACTCTAATTAGCTTCAATCTCATGCACCCAACAAAATATAAATGAAAAAGATGTATCTCAAAAACAAATTACTACTTGAAAAGAGCAAGTACAAGAACCTTCAATTAAGTGTATTTTGTTTCATCTTGAGAATTTAATAATACCCATGTTCCAAGCGAATAGGGAAGCAAAGTGAATTACACATAATGTAAAAAGAAACATAAACGAACATATAACAACTGAAGCAAGGAAAGTATGTTACCAACAACCATCAAGGTTGTTTTACGAGATAAATCAAGGTAAAACAAGTTTTGGTGTATATTTTGTAAGCTTTTTATGTCTCTTTCAATGATATTTTATTTATTTCAATTTTTTTTAAATAACTATAAGATATAGATTAATTGGTATGTTTGGGATTAATCTTTATACCTTCAAATTTCAGGTATAGATTAATTTATATGTGTGAGATTAATCCTTGTACATTCAAATTTCATGAAAAAATTGAAAGAAAACCATTTTTAAGGAAATTAAACTATCCTAATAGACTTCCCAACAAACTTGAGCTAAAAAAAACATGAGCTAACTTTGTTGTAGAAAAATATATCTCTAAATTATTGTTATACTATTCTAATTACCTATAAATTTTCTATTGTTTATAGTTATTTATAACTACCTAGTTACTAAACCTTTGAGCATGGATGTTTTAAATGTGATGATTGATGTGAATGAACTCGCAAATCTATTTTTAAATGTCATCTTGATAATTGTTTTCTCTTCGCCAAGAGTAAAATTTAGCCTGACATCTACAATTGATTTAGATTTCAGTTCTTAGTTTTATTATGTTTATCCATTCCATGTAGTTCGGATAAGTTAAGTTCCCATACCCATATCTCGATATTTGTATATCCTATAGGCTCTTGTCTGGCAAATTTTTTTGAGCAAGGTTATGAAAAAACACTAGCAGTATAGGGTAGGCAAAAGCATAGACATAAGTAGTGTGGTTTGAGCACAGTTAAGACTTAATCAAATTCTCTAGAATAGAATCCAATTTATTAAACATACATTTGAGTGCAATGTTCTGCCAGTTTTGGAGTTGTAATGAGGCTGACAATTCCTCATTATTTTTGCAAGCATGGCAGTATTTGGCTTGACACTTTCGGGAGAGCCTTCCCTACTAAGAGATCTTTCGCCTACCGAGAGTCAGTCACTTCTTCTGTAATTGTAGTTGGATCTGGACAACATTATTGTACTCACAGAAAAACTAGAGACTAATACACTGTATTAACATCTTTCATTTTAATCCAGAGCACCAAATGGTCAAGGATATGGTCTCATAAAAACTTGTCCTGGTGCAACCCTTTCTGAATGGGATGATATGATTGTTGGTCGTGTTGGTCCTCCACTTCCCTGTTCCTATGTTAAGGTGCAGTAGTTTTGTTGCCAAAAAGTTAAGTTGGAAAAAATGTAGCCATTGTTACAAAATAATATTAATGTGTGATGTTTTGGTATCTTTTACATTATTCACATACATGGGATAGTTACAGAAAATAACTAAATAAACCGTTTGAAATCATTTATGGGTGCAATTGAGAAGAGTGAAATGCAAAAGGAATCTAAAGTTAAGAAGTTGGTCTTACTCTGTTGATTCTTAGAATCTGAAGTTAAGAAGTCAGTCTTAAGGGAAAAAGATATCATAAATTCTTCAATAAATTAATACCACAAGCTTGAATTATAAATGGTTCTCTACGTTGCAAGGGAACTAAAATGAAACTGAACAATGGGTATTACAAGCAATTAATATGATTATGACTCATAGGAATACTAACAAAGACGGAGAAAATGGAATCTCTGTCACAAGGGACTCAATCTACATTTATTTTCTTTCCTTAGGCTATATGTTCTCTATGATACGCATCTCAAAAATTTAATTATCTTTTTACAAAAGAGCCTTGGGTGACTTACCTGGTCCAAACGAGGAGGCTGAGAAAGCTTCCAGCGACAAGTGCAACCAACCAACATTCCTTTGGTGCTACACTACAAAAAACAAAAAAAATTATAAAAAAATTCATCTTAAAAAAAAATTACAAAAAAAAATAAATAAAGAATGAATGTCACAATGCTCAGCTTTGGCTCGAACTAACCACAATCACAACGCAAAGCAGTAACAGCACTTGGCTCAACCAACCACAATCACAACACAGATTTAAATTGTTACCGAACCTCACAGCACTCAGCTTTGGCTCGGCTCAAACCAGCCACAATCATAACACAGAAAAGTAACAGCGTTCGACTCAACCACCCACAATCACAACACAGAGCAGTAACAGCACTCGGCTCAACAGACCACATACAAAAATAAACAGAGCATAAAAATTTGCAGCAGGGTCTGGCCCATCATATATATAAACATTTTTTCAGCTGAAAACAATAGTTCGACCAAGCAAATAGTTCGACCGAATCATTTATTCAGTTGAATTATTTATTCGATCGAACTATTTTTTTGCCAAAGTTTTCAACTCCGGCAAAAATTTCGTTTAATGATCGGCGTTAGTATAAACAGCCACAAGTTCAGCCAAACGTTTGTATAATTGTTCGGCCGAATAAATTTAGGAAATTCAGCTAAAAAAAAAAAAATAAATAAATAAATAATAAAAATTTGTTCAGCCGAAAAATTGAATTGTGAATTTTTCAGGGGCGTTTTTCACAAAAGTGTAACCCAACTTCACGTTTTCACCCATATATTACTAGTGCCCCTACAACTATCAAGCTTTTGAATCAAGTCACTTGTGTCATAAGTGCATCACATAGTAATTTTGTATGCATTTTCTTACTTCACTTTCTGATGCTAGCAACACATTTTCTTTTCCAACATTATCAATCACTCGTTGATCTAATAATTCTAACATTTACTCTAGTTCATTTATTCATTATATACCAAAACAAACAAATTCTTGATAAAACTCTATATCACATGCGGATGACGATGCCCATTTTTAAATTAGTTTATTTTTGTAGCCTGTCAATCCCTTAGATAAGGTCACTGAGATCTTGTTGAAGTATCTCAATTCAGGTCACTGAGATCTTGTTGAAGTATCTCAATTCATGATTAAAATTTTGTAGTACTTTTCTTCCTATCAAATCCTTCAAGTTCATGTGTGTTACAAGGTCTTATTAATAAATATTCACACCAAATGTAAAGTGAAGAAAACCAATCTTACACCTAATCATTTACAAAATATTACTCTCTTAGTATTTAAAAAAAATATATATATATATAAATAAACATAAAAATAAAAAATAAAAACAACAATCTTATAATTTTCCAAAAACTTTTTAATAAAAGAAGTCTCACCCTCTCATTCAATTTTCTCTATACGTATATAAACTTCTACCAATCTATGGTTTGAGACCTTTGCTCTTGAAGTGGGACACCCAACATCACCAAAATCTTTCCACATTATTGCAGTTCCAATTTTCTTAACTTCGATGGAGGAAAAAATAAAATAAAAATAAACTCAACCTATTTCACAAAATGCAATTGCAACGTTTCTCCTTTTACAAAAACAATACGATCTTACCATCACTTTCTTTATTTTATATTCATTAACCTAAAAAGTCTAAGACGATATGTTAATGGAGTGGAGATTCTCATAACTTTGTAAACATAAAATATGCATCAATGAACAATGAAATGATTATACAGCATCAAATTACTGCCCACATCAAATTGTTAAAAAAATCTCCCTGCGAAAACAACCGCAGCCCTTTCAACATGAGATAAATAAATAAATGAAAAGACCCCCACCGAAAAATAAAAAAACACCTCAACGCTGTGACTTTGACATTGCTTTCACCTTAAAAAGCAAGTCACCGATGATGACACTGATCTCTTTCTCGGTAGTCAATTTGATAAAAATACATCGACTTGTGAACTAAAATCGCACGTTGTACATGCCCAGATCTCACACCAAACACGTCTCATGTTCATTCCAAAAAAAAGTGTACATATACTTCATGTAGCAGGGCCATATACAGCTGCATATATCAGCGGATTGAATCTGATACAAGTTTCACAGACTCAACAGTCTAGCATATTGTCATCATTTTGATATACTTATACATATGCATAGTTCTAATTGTATATACAATATTTAAAAAGCAGCATATTGTCATCATTTTGATAGACCTATCCATATGCACAGTTCTAATTGTAAATTTGTATATACAATATTCAAAAAGCAAAAATTGTCATTCCCCTTACATTATACATTGTCTGTAATAAGCAAGATATTATGAGTAAGACAGAACAGGATTTCAATAGATAGAGAGCAAAAAAACAGTGTTATTCATTAGTTTAAGCAAAATTGATATCAGAAAGAAAGTGTTTTATCCTGGTAGTGGCAACACCCCGACATCCATGCATATGTCCTCCAACTTGACCTCAATATGCAAACCATCCAGCTGGTCTTGTAATCCCTGCTTTGAGAGTCCATCCGCAGCTTGATTGAAATCTCTGCCAATGTGTTGAATCATAGTGTTTATGAGAATTCCAGAGGTTTGTGATTTGTTGTGATTTATTGCAGCCAACCTTGTATTGTGGGCTGGAATATATTTGCTTGGCCACAAACAAAATCAATGATAATCTCGGAATCCCCATATATGTGGATTTTAGGAATGTTCAAGATATTTGTGAACCCGAGTAATCCCCATAAAGCCATGGCTTCTACCTTTGTATTTGTGCCATTGCCCACACCCTAGTGAACCCAAAATGGCTGATCTGGTGAGTGTAGGATCAAGAAACGACATCCATGTCTACTTCTTTGGAATGCACCATCAAAGAAACCAGCAGGATATTCAATCTTAGGGCATGTTTGTTTTTTAGGTTTTTTTGTACCCATACCAAATTGTAATCCAATTGAGTATTTGTGATGCGCTCCAGCGCCTGTGTAGTACTTTCTCTGAAATTTTTGAAGATAATGTTGTTCCTCCACCTCCAGATCTCCCAAAAGAGAATAGAAGGGACATAATGCCGAGTAATATTATGTTGGCTCCACCATTTGAGACAATCAGGAATACAATTGAATTGTGAGTATTGAAAGCTAAATACATCAGCGAGTGTATGCCAAATTTGTGAAGCAACTGGACAAGTTATGAAAAGATGTAGGTTGTTTTCTTCCACATTCTTGCAAAGCACACATATCACCGGCCCAAACCAATTTCTCTTCTCAAGGTTTGCCCACATTAAATTTTTATTTTTCCAGACTAACCAAAGGAAAAGTGTGATTTTAATAGGAATATGAGTTTTCCAAAATTTAAAGAACCAACGTACCACGGGTTGTTGTGCCACCTGACGGTAGAAAGTATTGTATGTATCCGCCACCATAACATTAGCGCCCTTCATTTTACCCCTTCAAATGATCATATCTCTTTCCGCATCCCTGCAAATCCCAAAAATTTGTAGTTGTGTTTGAAGCTTTTCCCATTCCAGTGCAGCCTGTCCATTCAATCCCAACTCACCAGACCATTTCCAGATGGGCAATCTATCATGCCATGACATTATTACTTGTTTCTAGAAGTATATGCCTAGGCAATTTAAACCATGTTTGAGACAATCAAGAAACCTGTCAGCATCTTCAAGATCCCAAATTTTGTCTTGTCTGATCACAATGTAGTGTCCACTACCCATTTTCTAGGCGAGAAGCAAAAGAAAGTAGTGGCTAAATTTTGTGAAACTAATCCATATAGCAGAGCCTAATTCACTGCCAATACACCCCCTATGTAGCAAAACAGGGAAATCATGATCCTTCAAGTATTTGTGTCTAATAATCAAACTTTGGGTGTCTTCCCCAAATATCCCTCTATAAGGATTTGCTCCTATCTTCTGACAAAGAACTGGATCAGGGGCAAAGACATTTTTGCTTTTTGCATGGTCGAAATTCTTTTAACCACCGACATGCCACGTCATGATCACTTGGACGGGAGCCATGCTTTTAATGCACTAGATAGATCTTTGAATTGTTGTTTTATGTTGATTTCCCTAATCCTTGCAAACCAATCAATATTGTAGTGGGTTTTGTATTTCTTCTTATTATAGAATACATGTGGTTGGAAAATCCATCAGATATTCCTTCATCTTCAAGATGATATTCAAGTTAAATTAGATTTGTTAGAAGCTCAAGGCTTTGTTAGCAATAACTCAAGATTGCTATAATATTATTTTCATTTAAAGCACGACATGCCAGTAACTAAACCTCTAATTAGATTTGTCAAAAATTGAACATACCCAATTTGCTAATGCTTAATGGCTAATTAGGACTTTGGGGTTTATCTACACCTGACCTTCAAGATCAATTATGGGGTTGGAGTTATCAAATTTTGTTTTTTCTTCCATCAATTACATTTCTAATAATGCCTTCAACTTTAACTCATCAAGACCTTTCCAACAATATAAATTTCATCTCAAATTGAGCTCCTAACACACAATTATGGCCAATTGAAGATCTACCCCGTAAAGGCCACACCAGCGTCTTCATAGATCCACATCACTGACATGTGACACCCTTGCCCACATGCTATCAATGCATTATTCCATGTCCTCAATCAAAATCCACATCATGCCACATTGTTGTGACACACCAAGCCAATATTGAGCCGAATAGTAATTGCTCCAACCTCTCGATACTCGACACTATATGATGGATATCCATCTTTGACAACTGACAAGGTTTTAGGTTCTATCAATACTAAGGGAATGCTCAGACTTTGTCTCGATTCTCTCAAAATCCTAACATTCAGTCACTGATCACCCGACACACCTAGACCAAAACTTTGCCACTTGACATTCTCTAACTCCGACAATCAATGGTCTATTAGGGTCCATTTGTATCAAGGATGAGCTCGATATGAAGCCCAAACTTCCCAAACGCCCAACACTCAATATCCACAACACTTGCTCCCCACGGTGCACTCTAATCCACGTTGTACCACATCACCTTGCCACGGGGACTATCACATCTTGGACTACTGACAAGGTTTTAGGTTCTATCAATACCAAGGGAATGCTCAGACTTTGTCTCGATTCTCTCAAAATCCTAACATTCAATCATTGGTCACCCGACGCACCTAGAAAAAAACTTTACCACTTGACATTATCTAACTCCGACAATCAATGGTCTATTTGGGTCCATTAGCATCAAGGATGAGCTCGATACAAGGCCCAAACTTCTCAAATGCCCAACACCCAATATCCACAACACTTTCTCCTTGTTGTGCACTCTAATCCACATTGTGCCACATCACCTTGCCATGTGGACTATCACATCACCATGACACATCATTTGCAATGTCAACTTACCTTGTGGACTATCATGCCATTTCCATGTCATCATGCCATGTCAACCTGTATTATCGAGTGTCAAAAGTATCAAGGTGATACCTTGATATCTAGTTTTCAATTACCCACCAATGCCTAGTGCCCAACACCTAGTCTTGTCCACTAATAACGCCCAACTTCCCTAAAGTTGATGATTAGTGTGGGATTTGTTTTCACTGAGGCTTCACACCAATAGACTACACCATGCTCTCCTGACATGTGAAAAGTCGAACACTCAATACACCATTACTTGACCAATCTGACCACCTCTCTTCGTTAATTAACGAAGTTTTCAAGTTTTGTTACTATCAAAGGTTTTCGCACCAATCGTGACAGTTAGAAGTCGAACACACATTTTTTGACTAATCTCTTGGTCTTTGCTCCCTCACCAACTCATATGAACAAGACTGCTAAAACTAGAGAGTCCTTACTTGAATTTCCAAACTGCCCATTACCAAGGAAAAATGTGCTTGGAGAGGGAACTTTTTAGTGTGTCTCCAAGGCTAGAAGAGGGTTTCACAAGGCAAGGGTCTACTCCACGGTACTTTTAAAACTATGCAAATCCTTGCTAGCCCTGAGATATCCAAAATATTTCATTTCCATGTCTTAATCCAAGGTCTTCCTTCACATTCTTCAACAAATTTCCACTAGTTCTAGAGTCCCTTAGCAAACTCTTTAATACTTCCATCAAATGCTCCAAGTACACTCTTTCCTCTTGAGTCCCTCCTTTTTATTAAAGCTTTTGTTCTTGTCTCTGAATCCTTATCATCCACAGGGCCTTCTAGTTACTTTAGCAAGCTTAAGGCTTCTCCAATCTGTTTGATAACAAACCATGGATCTTAGTTGTAACCAATGCTAAAACATTATCCATCCCATTCTTAAATGAACCATTTACTCAATGTTGATAAGCATGGAAGGCACAACATAAAAGTACATTATAGATGAATAAGAAAGTATAGGAATAATATACAACCATTTCATCTATCTATTCATAGGATAAGTGGGCAACACAAATCATAATACCCATTGAACAAACAAGCCCATTATTGCACGCATTTCATCAATTATCATTTCTTTCTCATTATCATGATTTACATTACAAAAACGAAGTCCACAAGAGCATTTACCTTATCAATATTCTATGTTGTTTGCAACTAATGAAGGGTGAGCCACGTTCCACCCCAACAAAAGCCTAGCTACATTGATGGACCTTCCCTAAAAGTCTCCTAAAAATCCTTAGGAGGAAATAATTAAAAATATTAACATAATGGGAGAAAAAGATTATGTTAATCATTTAGTTGGAGAGAAATACTAAGTGGGGTGAAATAAAGCATTGCAGAAGAGAAAGGCATGCTTAAATTTTTTTCTCCTGAAATAATGGTCAAACAAAGAAACTAGCAAAAACAAGAAGCCATGTGAAACATTTTAACTCAAATTACAAGGTGGAGTCATGAAGGTCACTCTCCTTCAACACAAACTCATTAGTTCCCTTAAGATCACACCAAACTAGAGCCTTGTCGAGCTTTTACAAGTGGTTTCTCAACTACTCTGCACAAGAAACACACAAGGGAAAAAATGTCTCCCAATCTACAAATGGTGTAAGAATGATGATCACTCTCCTTACTCATTCAAAAATCAATATGGAGTATTTCGACTTGTCGAGCCAAGGCTTGTTTTCATTCACAATGTGGCCACAACATAAGGAGAGCCCTTCAGTCACTAAAAAGTCCCTTGGTGCATCTCTAGTGCTTTGATATATGGTTTCCAACAACTTCCTCAATAGATGGGTCATTCATAGCACGAAAGGATCCACCCTTCTCTTAATGAAGAGTCCCTTAACACTTCCCCCAATGTTTCAAGCATAATATACACAAAATTCTTCAGTATTCCAACTGCTGCTCTCGCTCAAGCTAAAGAATCACAACCTCACCTTGCTCACAAAAATATAGTGGACAAAAATCACACATAGGGTTTTCTTTTGGTTCCCACAAGAGCCTCCTCTTTTCTCTCTACTCCGATATGTACATTTGCACAAGTGCCTCTGACTTCTCTATTCGTCCTCTTTTCTCCCATTTCTCCTTTGATGGAATTACATAGGTGATCAAGAGTCTCCAAAATAGAGGGTACATAGCCCATAACTCCAAGCAATTTGGTACCAATGTGCCACTCCTCTCATAATTGTTGACAATGATTACACACAACATAACTCACTAAATATGCAAATCTACAATCACATAATTTTGTATCTTTTAAGAATTTGAATCTCTTTTGACAATAACTCTTTCAAGCATTGAAAATACAATTATGTAACAAAGAGAAACATTCACACAAAAACATCCATAGAAACACAAATACATTTTGACCATTACATTGTATTCATTTTGTTACACACACCTTATTAATACATAAAATCCTAAAATATAAGATGACTACAATAAAAAAACCTCATTAATACATGAAATCTCACAACATAAGATAACTACAACAAAAATGATCAATTTATACATTTAGTTAAACCATCTCCATAATTATCTCCTAGAATCTCTCCATATTTATCTTTCTTAAAAAATTGGATAGCCATCTTCCCATAAGCTCCTCATCCTTTAACTTCCCCCTTTATCCTTCTATCATCTTCCCATAAAATCCTCACCCTTTAATTTCCCTCTTTATCCTTATTAACCATCATCTTATAAAATCCTCACCCTTTAATTTCCCTCTTTATCCTTACTAGGACAACCACATTAAAAATATTAATGTGGTTGATATAGCGGAAGGCTTCAATAAATATAACAAAAAAAACTATTGCAATAAATATAACGAAAAAAACTATTGCAAGACACCAAGAATGGTCTTACCGCTGCACACATTTACCTAATTAACCATCATGTATAAAAAAATTATGGGTGAGAAAAAAAAAACACATCTTATTTTAAAATGGACCATTTTTTTAAATAAAAATTGTTTATATATAAATGAATGTTATAAATAATAGCGAGGAACTTATCATAGAGAAACTTATTAGAATTTGAATAATCTCAAATCCCTAGGAAATTGGTGGCCACTTGGGACGAATATAATTTTTTAAATTTGTTTAAAATAATATACCATTTTGCTAAATAAAATTCGTTTATACACAAATGAATGTTATCAATAATAATGAGGAACTTATCATGTAATAACTTATTAGAATTGAAATAATCTCAAATCCTTAGGAAATTGGTGGGCAAGGAGCCACTTGGCATGAATCTAATTTTTAAAATTTATTAAAAACCAATGCAACTTGAAACTTTGTAACCACACTACAACCCTTATAACATTGTTGATATATTCCCTCAGTAATCATCTAAACTTCGTGAAATTGATAAAAAAAAAAATAAAATAAAAAAAAATTAAAAATAAAACATAAAAAATCCAACAATTTTCATCCACCTTAAGTTGAAATAAAAAGTCAAGTCAACAATCTTCATCCACCTTAAACTGAAATAAAAAATCTTCCACAATTAACCATCATCTCATAAAATCTTCCAACTTTATCTTCACTTTTTATCCTCATCCTCATTCTTAATGTAATGATATTTTATTCTCAATGTATTAATATTTTAAAAAAACCTTTAAATTTAAGTTCACTCTTCATCCATGATATTTTAAGAAGACCTTAACCATCATCCATAAAATCCTCACGCTTTAACTTCACTCTTTATCCTCATTCTTAATGTAATGATATTTTATTCGGTAATGGTATTTAAGAACAACTTAAATTTAACTTCACTCTTTATCCCTGACATTTTCGGAAGCCCTTAAAATTCAATATTCGAAATACCTCATTCTTAATGTAATGGTATTTTAAGAACAACTTAAATTTAACTTCACTCTTTATCCATGATATTTTCCGAAGGCCTTAAAATCCAATATTCTAATATTTCGAGAGCCCACCTCACAACTTGGTAAGCATCAGAGCGTCAAGGAGGCATCCACTCCTAGATACTTTGAAATTTTGATACCCTAATGCCCACGAGTGTTGGAGACAAAAGTTAGCTCCATGATGCCATGTAGCATATTCTCCCACTCAATTTCGTTTTCTATTTTAACCCTCCCATAAAACTAAATGAAAGCGGTTTCCTTTTCGCCTATAATATTCCCTTCCCACTCGTCGAGGGTTAGTTGTTGATTCTGAATGTCACGGTCCTTAACTACCTAACGCCCAAAACTTATGCAGTGCCTTCTTGTTAAGGGATTTTCGGATATTATAAGATGCAACTTTGACCCGTATCCCTTCTGACACGTTGAAACATCAGTGGGAGCCGCGAGTCAAGAATGTAAACCGCTGGAGGTCCCAATGTTCCCCAAGGTCTTAAACGTTGAAAGGTTACGAGGTTAGGAATCGAGACCTTGCAACATCAAGGTTCCAAGATGTGCTTACCCAAGAAAAACACACAACTCTGAAATTCTACGCCAAGGGAGAAAAACTAATCTAACGTAGGTAAAGTGGGAAGCTTCCTATTACCTCAATGCCTACAATTAAATTGAGAACGCTTTGATATTCGAGCAAAAAAAGTGGTACGTCCAGCTTGAGAAAAGTGTGAATTCTTATCCTTTACACTTTTCCGTTCTCGGAAAGGTTCTCAGGGTTGCAAAACTGTAGATCCCATACGCAAAGAAGGCTCACGCCCAAACAAAATTGTCGATTAAACAGTATCAAGTAACAACGATTAATATACATATTTAAAGGGAGGGGCCCCATCAAAACACAATCTTATCGTGATTAAACAGTATCAAGTAACAACGATTAATATAAATATTTAAAGGGAGGGGCCCCAATCAAAACACAATCCTATCGTATATAAACACACTGGCAAATAATATGATTATAGAACCATCATATGAAAGAAGACATCACTAGAAAATGACAACGTCCACAGCCTAACATTTTTTATTAGCCTCTTTGTCATATTTATTTTTATTAAGTCTGTTTGTCACAGTATATGTAATCTATCTACTTCAGCGTATTTCCTCATACGAGCGCTCTAACCTAATTTAATGACTCGGACATGACTAGTCGAAAGTTGATCATTCTTATTCTTAAGCTAGACATGGTTAACGGGATAATAAAATTATAGAGGTTTACTGAACCAATCCTAGGTCAGAAAGTGTTGGCCTAGGACTTCGGGGTAAACTGCATTTTAAGTTTATATATTCAACATTCAACACGTTTCGGTTAATCTCTTCAACCATCAAAAAGTGCCAAACATTAGATATAGAATTGCCTCCATGGTGATGGTTGAAGAGATGAACTGAAACTCTGAAAGACGTTGAATATAAACATTTTGATATATTTAGTTTAACCCCAAAATCTTGCTCAGGTATGTTGATCAGCTGCAAAAATTAAATAGTCAAAGTAGGATGGTATGTTGATCAGCTGCAAAATTAAATAGTCAAAGTAGGATGTTCCTCTGCTCGCGAGAGGAAAATCTGACGAGTCCTGGGTATGAAAGCTTTGAATAAGTTCTTGGGCAAGACTTCGGGATAAACCCCATATATTCAACACGTTTCGGTCTTTCTTCAACCATCAAAAAAGATCTCTTCAACCATCAAAAAGGAAGCCAAATCTGAAAATACACAATTGCCTCCATGGTGATGGTTGAAGAGATCAACTGAAACATGTTGAATATAAACCAAATAATATAAATATATATATATATATTACCCGGAATCTTGCACTGCACTGTATGTTAATAAGCTGCAAAAACCGACCCCAGCTAGGAAAAGTTTCGAATAAGTTATCGGGCAAGACTTCGGGTTAAACTGCATATGAAGTCGATATTTTCAACCATAATGAAGCCAAATATGAAAATAAAGAATTGCCTCCGACGTGATGGTTGAAGAAATCAAATGAAACACGTTGAACAGAAACAAAATAATATGTTTACCGCCAAATCTTGAACATTCAACAGTATGTTGATAAGCTACAAAAATCTACACTCTGTGATTAAAGCTGTTCACAAAGAGGCTCTTTAGAAAGGTACCTCCTATAATCAGTTTTGTCATCGTTTCGATAGCTCGTGATGCATACTAGAAATAACTGATTGACAGACATCATCTAAAATTCTACCTACCAAAACAATAAAACATCTAAAATCCTACCATAGGAATTGTTTTTTATCAATCTAACTAAACAAAATTTGAAATAAGCATTTTTACAAAATTAGTATAAACATACACTTCTGCCCACATATTAGAAAAATAATTACATGTGCACCTGACCCCATCATACACTAACATTATCTTGCACTGGAATAATACAAGGTTCTACTATTATCCACATTAAAGAAACATTTCGTCCCAGCATACCACAGATTCCAAGTGCACTTTAAATTAGGGGCCAAAACATACTTTTCCTTTTTGAGTATTTTGTCGTGAACCCAAGTGTTTGAACCATTTCAGCTACAAGAGAAATGTATGATGCAAACCTTTTACATACATTTGCCCCCATCATATTACCACATCAAAATTCTCCTGATGAAAAGTTTAAACATCTCATAAAGTACAAATGAATGAGAACAGTCGTCTGCTTTCCACTTAATAGCTGCTGATAACCTTGCAATCATCTTCTGCTGAACCCTGGAAGAGATAAACATGTAATTGCTTTTCGAAAATGACTGGCTTTCAGCAACAATATTCTAGGTTCTGAAAATTATCTGGTCATGGGAGTTGCAGAACAATATGTGACTGCGTTGCATAGAACCACTGGACTTCCACATGACAAGTCTTGACTTGCAACCAACACAAATAATAATACCTCTTTAGCACTATGCCACAAGTACATCATCACTCCAAGGCAATATGAATAGTGATCTTTATACAACAAATCTCCACTTGCAATAAAACAAGTGATAGCTCTTCAGTGGATAGATATTACCTGAATCTATAGCACCATCACTGCCTCCTCTTCGTCACACAGCTCTTTTCCCCTATTTTCCTTTCTAGCTTTGCTTTTATGATTTTTTCAATTTTCAGTCAACACCTTGAAGCCATTTCTTATAGAAATACTAAAGGATGGCAAAACTTAGAAGATTTGTTTTTCTTTTTTTCTTTTTTTCCTTTTTTTTGTTTTGTTAATCATTTTTGCATCTTCAACCCTAGAAAAGAGCATTTTATAAGTGTTTTTTTTCTTTTGCAGACCAAGCAACGAGCAATAAAAATACTGGCACCACTCTAGAGTACTCGCCCATGTTGTACCTGTCTCAGAAGGTTGCATGTGTAAAAATGGCTATCGTTAAATGAGCCAATTATATGAGATCCCAATCAGCCGAAATGAGCAAGCCCTGATACAGAGAAGCCCTTTCATCTCCGATGGTATGAACTACGTGATACAAAGAATTCAAAATCTGGATGTTCAACACAACGTGACCTCAACCACTTCTCTGCTGACTGAAGCAAAGAATGTGCCTGCTGCCGTTCAATGCTTCCATTGGAAGTCCATGTTGGCCCTCTAAACTTATAAGAAGAAAGACCAAACACTGGTAAAGAAATCTTTGGAGACTTCACACTGCTTGTCACAAATGTGCCAAAGACAGCCTGACCTTCGTTTCCAAACTGGTTGCTGCCACCATCTGTTCAAAAAGGGAAAATACTGGTTGAATATATAAATCAATATGAAAACAGACAATGCACAAAACAACATCATTATATAACTGTACTGCCCTTTATAAAAAGTCTAGCAGCTTCTGCCGTTGTCGTCATAGTTCACTTTCGTTCAGAACAAACTGTGTCATTTTTATTTACTAACCTTTTAATGGTGTAGCAAGAGGATGAAATGTCAAGAAGCATGCATCCAGATCCCGCAAAGTTGGTCCAGTAGGTATCCTGTATATTGGGTACCTGTAATGAAGCCCAGATTTAGATTCCTTCTACTTGTTAATTTCCCAACCAAAAAATGATATTACTGTAACAATAAAAAAAAAACAATGTTCTAATTTAAATCACAGATATACCATGCCACAGACATCCAGCTTGCTGGCAACAAATCAATGCTCCTAAGAGTTTTTAGCTCAGGACAATTACGTGCCAGATCAGCAACCTATGTATAGATTCACAGCAAGAAAATGTGAGATTTGATAAGGAAAACAAATACCAGAGAACCTGAAAATGAAACTCATTTAAGAAAAGGGAAATATTGATTCGAACAAGAGAAACTTGCCTTGTCAGCTAATGGTTCTCGACTAATTGGGAGTGCCCGTTCAAAGTATTGAAAGACAAGCCTGCCAGGAGGGCTACCAACTTCACTTTCATCACTTGAAAAACCTTCTTGAGAACCCCTAGACTGATCTCCTAGTGTAAGCCTATGAGCTTCAAGTGTTTGATGATTTCTCCATTGCAAATTTCTGATGCACCCAGGACCCCTTTCAGCTTCACTGTCACTACTCGTTTCACTGCTTGTGTCTCGATATAAGTCCCCATCACTTGCATCACTCTCGATACCATAATGCCTACAGAAAAAGGAACCATATCTTGTTAATAAATAGCTATAATCAACTAGCATTAGTGCAACTGAAGAGAAATAATGTGCAACACGATACCTTTTATGAATTGTAGTCTTGTGAGAAACTGCATAGAGCTGTATAGCAGAAAGGTAGGGTACATAGTACTGAATAACAGAATCACTCCCATTCAATACCAAAGGTACTCCTGCGCCATAAGCACTCCATTCCTTAAAAGAATCCCAAAGATCGTCAAGTGTATAAAATGGCAGAGATTCAACTTCACTTGTTCGCCATCCTTTAATAGAAGTCTGTGAAGAGTTAAAATACAAAAAAATTATCACAATCAATTCACTAGCAGCGGGCCATGGAAAGACAGCAGTTTCCACAGTTCGTAAATAATGGAAAAAATATACTTTCTCTTCTTAATTGTTAAGGCCTCAACAGAATAGCAGACAGACCACATTGTCCACACAAACAATAATCTACCATCAGTTGTCTCAGTTTAGCCTTTTCTAATCTCTAGGTCACAAAGAGATGACCTAAGAAATAGTTGAGACGAGAGAACGAACCAAGAGGGACAAAAAAAGTAAAAAGCAACATAGATATTTTCAGTGCTTTAAGGAAATAGAAATAATGCAGCCAAAATACGTCAACTAATGGAAGTTCTCATGCAGCCAATCACAACAGCCAAAAACACGCAATGAACTCCTAGCAAAGAGATGTACATGTTCATATGGAGATGGACGCAAAGTTCTCATGAAGCATCACTGCTGGGGATTTTGGGAGGGATGTGGTTTTTCCAGTCTCATGATTAAGAAGGTAAATCTTAGTTAAGATTTCATTGCATGTTTTTGGTTAATCAGGTTAGTTGACATTAAACAGGTTCTGTGAGGTTTGGAGTGTTCACAAGTTCAGATTATTTGTTGCATTGAGGAATCACTTACTCTATCTCTATAAATCCCAAAAACAATACTAATGAGCACATAACATTGAGATAAAACTAAGAATGTTCAAGACGACAAGGATCTCCAATTCCCTGGGTCGAGAAATTAAAATATGATGCCAAGAGAACCACAACATGCTAAAAATATTGAAATTTGTTATGAACAGAAAATTCATGAAACAACTATAACAAAAAACAAAAAATTAAACCAAAAAACAACAACGTTCCAAGGTGCAGAGCAAAACCTCCAGTTAAAAACTTACAAGAAATCAGAAAACATGAATGATCCTAAAACAATCCAAAAAAAAACGAGACAGGGAAAGAAAAATGAAGAGATTAAAAAAGAGAGACAGGGAGAAAAAGAAAGACCTACAAAATAGAAATCTAAAAATATGAACCCTAACCCCAAAATTCCAAAAAGCATAAATTGTCGAAATCATAGATTCGCAGGTTGAAGAAAAATTAAAAATTTGTGGAAATCATACATTCCAAGGTTAACGAAAAATTGAATCGAGATCATAAAATTCAATAACATGAACTACTTGATAGATATAGATCCCATTAGGATAGAAAAAACAACATTACTAGCTAAAACTAAAAGAAATTATACAAAATATATTTCAAACAGTTGTGAAATTTTCCAAATTGGTAAAGAAAATTCACGAAACAACTCCAACAAACTAAAAATCCCCAAGGCCGTAAACTCCTAAGAAAATTTAAAAACTCCTCAAAACAAGATCCATTAAAAAAAATAAAAAATAAAATAGAGAAATAAAAACGAAATAAATGGAATAAAATTTTTAAATACTGACCATAACCTCAATCATGAAAAATTTCTGGAAAAAATAATTTTGAATGGTTAAAAACTTCAAAGAGAGTACTTAATAATAATTTTCAATGATACAGGAAAACTGAAATCACGATCCCATGTTTTCATCATGCAAATTAACTGAATTCTCTATCAGCATAGGAAAACAACCGTGGAAACATATAAAACCAGAAAACAACACACAAAAAAAAACTGAAAATCTATAGAACCTGATGTTTTGCAGATAGACAGAATAGTAAAGAATAAAATATTAAAAGCTAAAATACCTTAGGCAAGAACTGTGCAGGAATGAAAGGAGTCGTGTACTCGAGGAATCGATCCAAGTTCCTATACACCGGCTTTGCCGCAGCAACAGAGGGAGAAGACAAAGATGATGATGATGAAGACGCAGAGGAGGTCCAGCTTCTACATTTCTCTTCCGATCCATTCCGGTTTTCCGGCTCCCGCTTACCCTTAAGCCCCCCATTACTCCAAGGACGCTGAACCCTACAGGTACGTGGATCGCTGAACCGATCATTCATATGACCTCGTCCCCATCGCGGTCCAGTGCCAGACATTTTCCCCTCCTTTCCTACCTCAACCCTTATATATTCAAAGGCCAGCTGGCAAAGACAACACCAAAACCCTGAAAGACACACGCTCTGAGACCTCAAAAAAACCGTACGCAAAGAAGCCAAAACTTCACCAGCCTTAAATTGCAGAGCCTCAAAGCACACTACGATTCAAGATCGCTACAGTAGGCATTACAGCACATTCAATTTACAAGTCTTTGCACCGACATAACCGAAACCTCACAGCAAATTCCTTCTGTGCAGCACGAATTACGATCAGATTTTCGGCATTTCCCAGCTTGTAAAGAGATTTGAGACGGATCGAACTCTGGACCTCCAAGAAATTATGAAAAATTCAGCGATGTACAGCTGCCAGACGCGAAAAAACGATTGAAGATTAAGGATACGAGGAAAATAGAGGTGAACAGTAAAGGGATGAGAAAGAAGAGTCTAGAGATAAAGAAGTACAAACAAGTCCCGGCTTCAATTAATGCGCACTGGGGAAAATATAATAGACTAAAATGTCGATAATTAAGACATTTTTCAACGGGTAGATTTTTTGAAATCCCATTCACGGCTTCCATTCTGGGTGAAGACAACTCAACTCGGGTTAAGGAAGGTCACCGCGTGACCACGTGGCAGGCAGAGGGTATTGGGTAACGTTACCCGAGGGTTGTGATGGCACAGTCTTCAAAGGAGATGAAAGTCGTGTGTTGTGTCTGTTGTTGTGGTGGGACCAGCAATGCCTATCCATAGATGCATATCATCCTTATGATCTTGTATTTCCATTATCCTTGCACTTATAGCGGAGGGGGCACTACAAATGCGGGGCTCCCAATAAGCTTCATGTGTTGGTCTTCCCCGGTTTGGTTAAGCTTCCTAGGTCCTCTTTGTTTTTTGTGATCCATGTTAGGGACAATGAGGAATCCATGTTACTATTCATGTAAAATTTCTCACAAACCATATCATTCCACGTATGAAGAATCCATGTTAATCTATTCTATGTACAATTTCTCACAAACCATATCATTCCACCTATGAAGTATTATCCATTTACCATTTTCAACCATATTTGTCTAGTTAACTATACCCTTCCGACTCTTAAGGATTATCCATTCACCATTTTCAACCCATCTTTCCCTAATATGTGTAGGTTGTAGGTCTATTTTCAACTAATCTTTGTAGTATGTTTCTCAAGAGGAGGTAAGACTATTGATAAAGTGTTTAGGTGAAAAAGTGAGTTTTTATATATATTAAAGGAAAATATTATAAAATGTATTTTATGAAAAATAATAGATATTACCGAATGTATTGTTATAAAAAATATAAAATTTGTATTGAAAAGGTGCATACATTTATGATAACAAGATAAGAGTCTTTTTGTAAAGGTTTATGACAGGTAGTGACAATTTTGTAATTGAATTTTGACAAGTTTGAATTACTGTTTATGTTGGAAAGGTGAAATTTTGACCACATTTGTTATAAGAAGATTGTAACATGGTAGGGTTGTTATTTATAAGAAGATTATAACATGGTAGGGTTGTTAATTAGTGTGTTAATAGTAATTTAAGGTTGTTAAATTATGATTATTTATTAAAAATAATATTTATTATATCAAAAAATATTGTTTTGTAAAAATTATGATTATATAACTATTTATTAAAAAATAATATTTATTGTATAAATATGTTTTTTTAATAATTATATAATATGTTAAAATTAATATAAATTCATTTTAATTTTGGATTTATTAAACATGGAGAGTAATAAAAAAAAACCAAGTTGTAAACATCACAATATTTAAATATATTTTTTAATTTATCTTTTTTAATATATATTTTTTTATTAATTTTTATAGTTTCTTTGTGTTATTTATGATCATTTTTCCTTTATTTATTTTATAAGTGCTACATTATTTGTGCAAGCATCATTCATACTAGATTATAGAATGCAACCCCCTTCTTTTGATGCAAAAAGGGAGAGATGTTGAGACTATACTCATGCAATGTAATACAAAAAGTAAGATTGTAAATATATTTATACCACTTGTCATGTTGCCCCTAATTGCACTGAGAGACATCCACCTAGTATGAGGGAGATGTTGTAATGTTTAACATTTTGACTCGGCCAAAATTAAATTAAATTAAAAACGATACTAAATAATATAAAATATAAAATATAAAACTCTCTACTCATAGTTTTTTCCCATGATATTCTTCTACCCATGGCTTTTCCCCATGGTATTCTTCTCTAATGTAGCATATTTAAATGTTAACAAGTAAACCAACTTAGATTCGTCTTAACTTTGGATCTATCAAGCATCGATAGAGATCAATATTTTCACTCTAAAAGAGGTTTGCACCTCATGAGAGAGATTTGATCCATCTTGGCACTTGGTAGATCCAAAGTTAAGATTGATCTAAGCTGGTTCATATGGAGATAGAACTGAAACGAGTGTTTCATTTCCTTGCTTCTTTGTAACAACTACTTTGAGTACTTGTGTATTATTTAGACACGCTTTGTAGAGTAAAATACATCAAATAACATACTTGACCTTTGTTCAATGTTCCCATGTTTAATTTCAATTTGTGTCTCTTTCTTTGAGCTTCTTCTTAAATTTTCTACCTCTTGGGGGGGGTGGAGAGTTGAGTAATCAAGAAACTTAATTTCTTATTGCTCCAACATATCTGTAGGAGATCTTATCTTTTCCTTTTGTCATTTTCACACTTGTCTTTTTTATTGATTTTTTAATCTAGGGGTTGGCCACTCTAATAAGATTTTCCACTCCAATTTGTTTGCCCTCTTCTCCTATCTCAAAATGCTTCTCACACTCTTGTGTGATCCATTCTCCTCCTCCCTAACCTCCAAGGTATTCCCTTCTTCATTCTCAACATTCTATTCCTCTTCACTCCTTCAAAGTAATTAGATGAAGGAAGGGGTGATTTTCAACATTAGTTTCCAAGTTCATTTTTTGTTTCGATCACCAATGGTAGTTGCCCTTCTTAATTTGACTTAATCTTTGATACTTATTGCACTTAAGTGGGAGTTGTCCCTTCTTAATTTGACCAGTTTCATGGCACTTATTGCACTTGAGTAGAAGTTATCCCTTCTCAAAGTGACCACATTCAAAGCACTTATTGCACTTAAATGGAATTTTTTCATTGTCTAACTCTTGGATATGACATCTTCAATCCAAATTCAATGGTATAAGTTTTGGTAAACCCTTCTCCAAATTCATTGCCACATAAATTTGTACACAAACACTCTAATTTTCTATTAGCTCGACCTTAGCAATATATATTGATAATAATATAATAAATCTAATCATCCCAAAAAACTCAAAATACGTATAATAAACCTACCATAAATATTATCGGTTTAAATTAAAATCTAATGTCAAACAATTCAAATATAAAGTTTAAGGATCTATTAAATATCTCATTTTTAAAAATTAAATCTTAATCTTCCCTCCTATTTAAAAATAACATATTCCAAAAATAAAATGACCTTTTGAAATTTTCCTTGAGCTAATCACATTGCATTGTGATTTGAATATCTAAAATGTTAGTTAGCCTTTAGACAAATCATTTTCTACCCATCTAAGCCCTCTTTAATGGCTTCATTGTATGTATAAGTAGGTTAGGTTTGCGAAAGCGAGGACCTCACTCTCAAGTTCATCTCATTGTACATTAGAACGAAATTCGTGGGCTGAGGTTCACGGACACCAAGAATCCATGCACTCTCAAATCCTCTAGGAAGATTAAAATAGGGGCTGAGAAATGTAACTCCAATGATGTTTAAGGTCAAGAGATATTTTCGTTAGGTAATTAATACACTTATATGATAAGGAATATACCATGTGAATATGCCTCATGAGTCCACGTGAATATGCTTCGAGTATAATCCAGACGCTTACCTCTGGACAATATTAAAAGAAAAGAAATGAGAATATTGTATTTAATAAAGCAGTATCTTTAAAAATGATGGTTTTTCCTTTCCTTATCTTAATTTTAATGTCAATGACATGATTTGTAAAGTGCGGAGAGTGAGCCGGTTGTTTATATTAAAAACAAAAAAGATGTTTTATAATTTTTTAATAATAATAATTTAATTTTAAGGTAAAGGTGAAGTTAATATTAAATTTATGTATGAGATTTTTTTATTTGTTGGATAATAGATTTATGGGACTATTTTAATGTGTTATCGATTTACTATGGTTTTAAAAAAATGTTTATGAAAGCATATTCTATTCTTTTTTGGCTTTAAACTTATGAGCTAAAACTTATGATCCTTTTTAGGTTAGAAAATATATATTTTTAACTATTAGATTCACTCAACTATACACAATAAACAAGATATTTGCATTGAATTTTAATTCGTCATCATTTCACCATCATTTGTCATCATCCTTTTAACCATTTATGTCATTCTTTTATCCATTGATTGCCTTATTTTCCACAATTTCTCGCAAAAACATCACAAACGTTTTCAATGCCCAAATTGGTTCATGAATTAAGGATTTTGCTTGGTACTAATGACAATTTGGTTAGTTCAAATTTTGTATCTCAATTCAACTTTTTGTAGCTATCTCCATGATCGAGGTAGTAGCACCATTCTAGAATGAAATTGGGCACATGAAATTTGTTTCTGAAACCTCCAAGATGGATTTGTGTTGGTCAAAGTTCACCCAACTCGCACATGTGAACCTCTAGTAAGAGATCAAAGGTAATATGTAGCAGTTTTGACCAATCAATTTCCGATGCATTCTCTAAGCAAATAAAAATGAATTTTGCAAAACGAAAACATGGATTTTCTTCATAACAAGCCCAATTAGGCTCTATGTGAGGGGTTTTCTCAAATTCGTTATGATTTGGTAGATTTTCCTAGTTCTTTCGACTCTTATTTTGAAAATTGTGTGGGTAAACGTTTTAATAATGTGTCATTCAAAAGCATGGTGAAAAAGAGATAAGCACCAACTGTTCTATAGTAGATTTGTGACAAGGAGAAGTCACTTCAAATTCTAGAAATTAGGCAGTGAATCCTCAGGTTATTTCATTTGAAGATTGTATATAAATGCCTCATTTGGAAGCAAAACGGTGTCCAGAACTTGTTATATTTTTGTTCTAAAAAAACTTTGTTGATGCACTCTAGTTAATACAATCTCTATTATGGTATTTTGATTATCATATGTTGGTTATTTTTCTTTCATGATCTGAATTTTTGAGCACCTTGTGCTACTTAGGAGGCCCCCTTGAAGTTGTGCAAGATTAACAATTTAATTGCTTCCATTTCTTTCTGGTATACTTTTAATTCTTACATTTAGTCTGATACTTTGTAGATGCTCTATGTTCTTTAATGGATTTTATTACTTCTTGCTCATTTATTTTATTTTCCTACATGTCAAGCGCTTGAGAAAAGAACAAAAATCAACAAAAATAGTTGTTTTATTATATCAATCTCAATTTCATAGTTGAGAGTTATGATTGGCTTTAGTTTTACATGCACATATTAGTAACCTTGATAGCCTTTCTGCTATTTGATTTTAAGTCTTTATTTCTTGCCTTCGAATGAGAATTTATTGCTTGCTATATTAGTTATAGAATAAAATTACTTTCAGAAAAATTAGTAGATGAGAATTACTTTTAAATTCAATAGATTATTTTTTTCTTTCCAAGTGTAATAGACTAGCAGTGTTCTTCAACTTAATAGATTAGATTTACTTCAAGACCAATATAATAGATTTTGCTTAATTAAATTTCAAAAGTTTTCATAGAACAATTTTGGTTTGAATTCCTTAATTGTTCAAGTTCTCAATTTGATGTTTTATCCAAGAGAATCTTTGAGAAAGAACATGTGTGTGTGCTCAATTAGATATTTTCATGAGTATGTTTCATTTTTATCTTGCAATCATTTTTATTCTTCCCTTAGGATAGTTTTCTCTTGAAATTTAATTGTCTAGAATATATAGTGAAAGTATGCTTCGCAAGGGTTCAAACCCCGGGTTTGACAATTAAATGCAAGCAATTTAACTCGCAAATAAATTACCCAACATTTTGGCATCATTGTCGAGGAAGTATACATATGCATTAGCTTTCAACCTAGAATGTATTTTTATTTACACGAGTCTAGCTAGGAAGAGCAGTAAGACAAGAGGTAAGAACTTGCACATCATGATTGTGGGGTTCTTCCTAACCAACGTTGTTGAATTGCATCTCATTTTTAGTTGCATTCATTCTTAGATCCATAAAAGTTAAATTCCATTCATTTTAGAGTGAATTATAGAGGCAGATTCATTAGAGGAAAATTTCAAAAAGACTTTAATCACCTACCACCCCTACTAAATCATGTGGTGCAGTAAAAGCCACGTCATCTTCCACATCATGAATTCCTATTTTTGAAGGTAGAAGAAGAGGTGAAAAAGGAGGTAAAATAAATGGATGGAGATGATGACAATTAGGAAGATCCTTTTGGATTTCCCATTCAGAATATTGATATAAAAGTTCATATGAAGAACATCCCTCCATCTATACCTCCCCAACTTCCATGGTATGAGATCAGAAGACCTGAAAACCTTTCTTTTCGAATTTGAAATACTATTTAGATCTTATGGTTGCTTATTAGACACTGAAAATTTGAATTTTTTTATGGTAATATTAAAGGATAGAGCTCTTAAATGGTTTATGGGTTTAGAAACTAATTTTATAAGGACATGGGATAACATGAAAAAATTATTCTTAGAAAAATACAAGGATTATTGTATACATCATGACCTTAGAGAAGTTTTTTTTAAAAAGACTCAAAAAGAAGATGAAAGCATTGAGGATATAGTAGAGAGATTTGCATATAATGTTAAAATAACCAATTTGCATAATTTAGGACTTGATACATTAAAACTCCCTTACTTAGAGCTATCAGGGATGAATGGATTGATCTTCTTAACCTCATGGGTAAAGGAGATGTTTATCAATTATCATTTGAAGAGATTTGTGAATTATGTAAACACATATCAAGAGGAAAAGCAAAGTATGGAAAATCCCCTCAAGATCCAGTTATGGCAAGAGTAAGTTGGCATCAGGGTTGGTAAGTAAAGTTGAACTTGGAAAGTTGCTAGACATCCTTGGAAATTTAAGTGAATAGATTGATATGTTAATAACGAAAAACAAAAAAAAAGTTGAGAATGTTGATTCATTTATATTTTGTGAGAATGTCCACTTGATAACATATAAATTTGTGTTATATGTGCAAAATCATTGTTGGGCCCTACTATTGTTACCCCTATTCACACCCTATCCTACTATTTTTACCATAACCTATCCTACTTTACCCTTTTTAACACCGTGAAATCACTCTACACTCACTAAATTGTGTTATTTTACAATGGAGGTAAGAATCCCTAATAAGGATTGTTTTCATATATCTTTGGTTAGTTTAAGTAGGTGTTAAATGAATTTATATTTTCTTGACTTATTAATTGACTGATCTATAGATGGAATTCTTATATATAGGGAATACACTTAAGTACATGGACAAGTCATCGGAGGCCCAACACCCAGTTCAACGAATACATCAAGCAACCATTTTGTAGCAGCCATGTTTTACTTAGTTTGGTACTCATTTCAGTACTCTATTTCAAGTTCGGTACTAGTCAACTAGTCAACTGTCGGCATCTTGAGAATAGTTTCTCTTGTTCATGAGCATGGTGTTAGTTTTCTTAATCCAAAGATAACGTCACAAATGGAACAATTCAATTATGATGTGGATGAAGTGATCTTGGGGATTTATCTTAGCTTAAATTAGTCTAGATCATAGGTGTATTGTCTTTCCTTGGTCATTTTGTTGTAACCATTTTTTTAGGACTGAATTCTTTAAAAAGGCTCAGTGTTTGTATGAGAGGTTACATGCGCACATAATGAACTAGTGACAAGGAGATTGTGATTAGACGTCATTTGAATTTGTTTTGTTTAAGATTGAAACTCTTTGACTCCTATTCTATTGAAGGTTTTTAATATAATCGTTTCGGCTTCTATATATATTTGTGGATTTATGTCTTCTTGATCTGTAAGTTACTAAGTTAAGTTAGACTTGTTCCAGGTTGTGGCAAGGCCCACCACAAACCTCGACCAAGTTCTGTAATAGTTTTGGTTAAGTAGAAGGTGTGTTTTGAATTCATTTAGCAGAACTGTACTTGAATATTCATTTCCTTTTGTTGGTGATTTCCAAAATTTCCGTACTTAGAATTGTACTTAAATTCATTTGAAAGCTCTCGTTGATCTAAAAGTTATGATAACTAGTTAAATTTTTATTGAATTTTGTGAGCCTATGGATCATTGTCATAGGTATACACTGTATATATTGACTTATTTGATTGATCTCAAGATTTTGTAAGCATTGAAGAAGAAAGCTTCAGTTTGGGACATATTTCTGAGGAACAAGTTCTTGCAATTTTAGGTTGAATCCTCTGTTTTGAATGAAGTGAGTCGATCATATGTGGATCTATATACTTTTGGAAAGAAAAACTTGTAGTTGATGTTTAGTATGAATCCTTGTGAGGATAGATTAGGAATAATGTGCCATTTGCAGTGTGTTGATTATTTGATGAGTGGTATGTCATTCATTTGATTTCAGTTAATCTTGAGTTAAATTTATCGATTTAGAACTTGTGAGTCTTTTACTTACTTTACCAGATAATTAGAAATTTGTGTGTTATTTAATTACTAAGTTAATTTTGAGTTAGAAAGCCATATGTTATTTTTTCATATGTTTAGTTAATTTTGAATGGATTTGTTAAATAGGAAATACTGTGAATTATTTTTCAGGACATTGTTGAGTTTACTTTCAATTTCTAACACCCTGGGGTTAGTTTCGTATAATGGTTTCTTAATAGAATGAATTGTTAAATTGATTTAAGAACATGGTTTGTGATGATTTCTAATCTTATGTCTAGAAGAGGCTTTAGCTAGCTACACCATAATTAAGTATAAATTAGTAATTTAGATTGTGTAGTGTAATAGGTTTCTTAATTAGTAATTTAGATTATGTATTGTAATAGGTTTCTTCACTTCAGCAAATTCTGGTGTGATTATTTTAAATTAGGAACAAAGTTTGGTTATTCTGCACTTAAATTTGTACTAAGTCAGCATAGGGTAAGTCTAGATTTGAACCGTAATGCCTTGTAACTCAAATCTTACGAAGTTTGGTTAACAATTTTAAATTTAGGGAAACCAATGGCATATAAAAACCCTAATATTTTTTGCGCCATTGTCGGGGAGTTACAAATGGTCCAGGTGATATTTTTCCAAGATTTATGTGTGTGGTAAGGATTTTGCAGGGCAATCAGAGGGTGGAGAGTGTACGATAAGATGTGAGTGAAGAGCCATGCATCCACTATGGTGGGGTTTCTCCAAAGTCTGGTTGTCTTTAATAAATTTTTGTAGTGCTTTTTCTCTTTCTTATGCGCAAAAGTAGAGGTGGACCTAGAGATAGTAAGGGAAGATTTATTCAAAGTAGGAAATGACTTTTAGAATTATTTGGTCCTATAAAAACAACCCCAACTAACCCTGCTAATCGTTATGCAGGTATTAGAGAGGAGGGAGGAAACTCTAATACAAAGATGGCCTTAGAAGAGAAAATATTATATCAAGAGGAGGCAGTGTAACTTCAAGGTATACCAAAACAAGAACAAACTATCTTAGCAATTGTTGTAGGCACGAAACTTGTGGTAGTCTCACAAGAAGAGTCAGCAGTAGGAGGACATTGAAGGGATTTGTGTTATAGCTCCAAATATCACCTTATGTATTTGTGATGCTTGGTTTATGGCCTAGGGCAACCCCTCCTTCCAGACTTGGTCCAAATATTTAAAAAATAGTGTTTTACTCCCTGTACATGACTTTGCCCGGTATTAAAAGCGTGTACACGCGGGTCAGTATATACCCAACCCGTGTATATGTCTTAAAACACTTAAAAAAATTAAATTTCCTTAATTATGGGCGGAGATCACGGGTTTTACCTATTGATTACCTATTAGTGCCTATGGCCCAACTGTTCCCAATTGTTTCCCAACTAAAAAACTACTTTGGGAGAAGTATAAAAAGACTTCAATGGGAAGGCCTTAAGGAGGAGAGAAAATAGAGAATTACTCTGCTGAGATTATCCCTTGATTAAGTCTGAAGATCCCTGTGCTTCAAGCACTTCCCCAAGTTTAGGAAACCCTTGTTTCCTTGAGATTTGATATCCTTTCACTTGTTGGAGATATCCTTGTATTGGTTATGGAAGGAGCCTTTTGAAGACTGGGACTGGACGGACCTGGAGGACGGTTCCGCTTGGAGCCAGAAGAGGAAGACTCAGGTGAACTCTTTCTATGTTTTATTATAGTTATCTGCAATAAAAAGAAACATTGTCTTGTTCCTGATATCAACTTTGTTCATGCATCTGATGTTATTGTTATGGTTTATATATGAATGACTATTTCAATGTATAACTAACCATCTACTTATATGTTATAAAGTTGATTTCATTATAATGTTTTATCTATATGATGTTGTGCGTTTTTGAATTGGTTGTTTTGCAAGTTCAAAGATCATGAGGAGTTGCAGAGGGTTTGGACCCTGGTTGGAACTACCTGAATGAAGGACCCCTGGGTATGTACATCCTCACATAGTTTTCTCTTTTAAGCATTTTTCCTAAGTTATATGCTTGTTTCTTGTTGTAGATTACTCCTGCTCTGCTAGGGTTCTGACCCAAAGCCCTAGGGGACTTTATCCCTTAACAGAATTGGCGACTCCACTGGGGACAACAATCTTATTGTTCCTAGTTTGGGTTATTTAGTGCCAACCAAGGCTCAGCATTCAGTTTGCTTGCTGTGATTGTACTGTCTGCTCCTATAGGAACTCAGACTTCAAGTTTGATCCTTTTCATCAGGGCATTTTTTGTTTTTTCTTGTAAACCTTTATATACACACCTTTTTCGAGTTATAGAAGCGTATACACGCTATTTTCTCTAAACTGAAACCACGTACACGCGGGTTTCTTTTGGCTGAAATGCGTGTACAGGCAGCTTTGTAGAGACACAGTCGCGTATACATTTGTTTTGCATGAATTTTTCAAGTCTTTTTATCTGGAAAGATTTGTTTCTGGGCCTGTGTGCTTCTTGAGTGGTCAGTTTCTATTTTCAGATTTTAGTCTTTCAGTGAGCTTACTGTTTCAAGTTCTCTCCTGCTTTGAAGAGTTTTTGGTCTCGGTTTGCTTTATAGTGAGTGTTATCATTTGTGTTTGAACACGCAAGGCTTCTTGTAGAGGCTCTTGATTGTTCTGGTTTTCCAGAATAGAGATTGCTTGCAATCTTTGTGTCAAACTTCATTTTCATTGTTTGCTTGCTTTGCTTCCCGTTAATTTTGTGGCCATTCACTTCTTCTTGCTTTTCGAAAGTTTTTGTTGACAAGTTTGAAAGTGTGTCTTTCCTGATTTCTTGATCAGTGTCTCAAACCTATTTTTGCTGCTTTTGGATCATTTAGTGCATCTTGAAACACCTATTTTGTTAAGTTTTCTTTCGTGTTGAATTGACAACTTGCAAAGTTTCCTTGTGATTTGCTTTTGATCTTTGAGTCTTTGGTAGCATTTTGAGTACTTTTGAAAAGTTGCTTTATTGGTTTTTTGAAAAAGAAAAGTCCTTCAAAAGCATTGTTTTTGCTTTCTTTGCTGAATTTGTGTTTGGTTTATTTTGGTTTTTGAGAGTGATTTGGGATCTCTGTGTTTAGTCCTTCTTGTTTTGGGAAAGATTTTGTGTTCAAAATCCTTATTCCTTTCAAAACACTTAAGTTGGATTATAAAACGAATTACTTTCATTTTCTTTTTAGAGTAATCTAGAATGTTTGCATCATCATGTACACCTTGCATTAGGGTAGTTTCGCATCATTAGAGCATCAATAGTCTTTTAGTTTTTATGAGTGTGAAGTCTGTTACAAAAAAAGAAAAGGAAAAAAAGTTTATTGCTTTAATAGAAGTTTCTTAGAACCCAAGTAGAAGTTTCTTTTCATCAAAGAACAAACAAGTGCATTACATACAAGTTATTTTTTCATTAATTTCTTTTACGTCAACGAGCACGATTAGTTTCACTTCCTTATTGTCCCTTTGACTTAGAAAGAACAACCACTTAAAATCAATCACTAATAAAATAAACTAGAACTTTTTATATTGTCAATAAGTACACCAACAAGTTTTAGGTTATTTAGGGCCTTGGATTAGGTGAGAGGAAAGTAAATTCTCCAAGGTTGCTCTAAATTGTCAAACGTAGAAGTCTGAATAAAGAGTGAAAATCCAATAGCATTAGGGAGACCAGGAAATCTCCATGACTGGGAGTTAAGCACAAGGATTTTTGAAGATAAGGACGAGAAATACCCCCTTTCTTACTTGTCGGATCTTACCTCACGACTGTTCTACCCGGCTTCTGATACTAGTTGGTATCTTTAGTTGCCTGTCCTAGGGATCTACACAGGTGGCTGCGGAGGGGAATCCTATGGCACCTGAGGTTGACGTTGCATCACTTTCAGCAGTACTTCTGGAGGGAACCCTTGCGAAGCTTGGGGGCTTGCACTGGCAAAGGATGTTTTTTGGAGGTCAGCGTAACTACCTCTAATACCTTCGCTAATAGACCTGGGGCATAATTACCCCAGTCTATTTTTGGAAGGCCCTTATTATTCACTTTCTTGTATTTTGGTGTCCGGTCCTAATCACCCGGAGCAGAAATATTTGGAAGTTGTTTCACTGTTGAATTCTCTAGGGACATTTTTAGTGTGTGTTCTATGCTCCTAGTCGGCCTAGCTTTCAATTTATTGAGTCTTTAAGTAGATCTTATTAAATAATTCAAAGTGGCTGACCAATCACTTGGATGGTCCTGTAGACTTTGTGGGCTTTCACCTGCGAGTCCAGAGCCTTCTCCTAGAAGGCATAGGAGTGATTCTGCCAGTGGTTTTCAACCAGTGGCAGTTGGCGCATCGGAGATTGATCCTCTGCTTGGGGCATCAGTGTACAAGGTAGACCTGGTACTACCACAGAGCTATAGAGGAACACACCAACTCTTTTTCGAGTACTCTTCCTTTCAGAAGATAATATTGAGGTAGAAGAGCTCTCAAAGTCGGTTGCAGCTCCGAATTCTCCTGTCCCTTCTCATCATCCGGACGTATTGTTATACGTTGGAACTCCGACACACAGGCCGTCAAGCCCAGGTCCACACACATACATCCCTTTGATGACCATTGCTGGAAGCATGGCATCCACTGCAAGTGATATAAATATGAAGACTCTTATATTAGTACAAGGGGGAGGAATTATTTCCATCCTTTCTACATCTTTATTTGGGTCTACTACTAGCACATCCTTGTTTGGGTCTACTTCCATTCCATCGACGAGTGGAAGTTCCCAAGCGCATGCATCCAGTTTTGGATTCTTCCCTTTTGGAATGCCCTCTCAAGATATTCCTTCAGTTCCATTAAGTGTACCATTAACTGCCTCCACGTCCATGATGAGTGGATCAACATCTTTTCAGGGTTTTCCTTTTGGAAGTGGTCATATACCACATTCCAATCCAACGGTAGGGCCTATGCCTTTTCCTTTCACAGGTCAAGGTACTAATCCTTTTAAGAGTTGGACTAACCCTGCGGTTAGTGGGATCGGAACTGGGAATCTGTTTTTCAGCCAACAAGGGAATGTGTCGTACTCCTCAGCCAATTCATTTTGAAGTTTTCCACCCTTAGCTAATGCTTGGAACCCTTACCAAGGGTTTTCCACTCCTTATAATAATTTGTTAGGGGGAAACTTTGCCGGTTACAAAGGTTTTTTGACTGGAGTTGGTCATTCTCTGAGTTTTGTTGAACCATAAGGGTCATATTTTGGTTCAGCAGGTTCTACCAGTTACTTCAGGCAACCTGGTGCCTTTCAAAATCCAAGTCATTCTTTTCAAACTTTCAAGAACCCCGCCCAATGTGAGTGGAATCCCCAGGTGCTCTGAGACTTCCTTTTCTGGCCACGCTCAATTTTCCAAACTTGATTAAGTTAACGAATGATCCAATTAGGTATAATCCAGCTTGGCCTCTGGTCCCAACCAAACTTCCATCGGATATCCCAAAATTCGAAGGGAAGAGTGGGGAAGACCCGGGCGACCATGTAACCACATTCCATTTATGGTGCTCATCGAACTCCCTCATCGATGATTCAATTAGGTTGAGACTATTTCAATGCACCTTAACTGGCAATGCAGCTAAGTGGTATATAGAGTTGCAAGGGGGCACCTTTACATCTTTCGCCGATTCGGCTAACATTTTCTTAAACCATTTTCAATTGATTTTCCGTTACGAAGCCGAAACTGAACTTCTAGCCAATTTTCATCAAGACACGACTACTCACATTTCTGATCATATTCAAGAATGGAGATGGAGAAAGAGGCTCATCAAAGCCGAAATTCCACATGAATTCCGTCTCGAATGGTTTTTAAAATCATTACAACCCGAGATCTCCAAGGATGTTTCTACGTCTGAAGTTTATTCTGAAGAGCAGGCTATCTTTCATGCCTAGCAGTTAAATTGATATATTCTCAGTCTGGGACCCTTCAGAAGATCTTGCCTGATGCTCCTAGATCCACAGTTGATGCAGCCAAAACGAGGCCAAGCCCGCATGCCGATGGTATTGTTGGATTGATTGATGCAAATGTGGTGAACCTTCTAAGCCAATTGGATAAGTTGTCTATACAAATTGCTTCTTCGAATTAGGCTACACCGTCTACTACTCCACCTTCTCAACCTTCTTCCGTAAACGTCGTTCAAGCTTCTAACCCCAAAGGAAATCAAAATTCCGATGGGAAGAAGAAGGGACGAGGTAAAAAGAAGAATCAAGATGGGAAGGGTAATGTGAATAAGCCCGACAACAATGCTGATGAGGGTGGAAAAGAGTCTAAGAAGAAAGTGAAGTTTCCATGCAAGCTATGCAATGGAGACCATTTGACTCATCTCTGCCCAAAAATTCAAAATGCTCAGTGCTTGTTAGTGTAGCAAGGGTCTTCTAGCTCCCAAGCTGTCTTAACTAACCCTTTCCCCCAAGGGCAACAGTTGCTTGCCGGTGTGAATTTTAACCCTGGTACCTCTGCAGAGGGAAACCAGGAGGGGGACGATTCCTCAAATGTTTTCATGATGGGTTCTCACGGCAATGTGGCCACATGTGTAGGAATATACAGGGTAAGTTCCTCAGACAGAACACTAAAGAACACCGCTCACAAATAGATCACAAATCAATACACCAGTATTTTTGACGTGGTTAAAACCCTCAAAGAGGGAAACAGTCCATGGCCTGAGCCAACGCGGCCACTTCAGGCAATTTATTAATAAAATAATGAAATTTTACATAAGCTTCTCTCATGAACGGTTAACCTACAAATGACCCTCCATGCTCTTTAAATAGAGATCATGGACCAGTCGGGTGTTAAGCCACGGATCAAGTGTCGGTAATACCGAGGAGAGAATGAAGCGTCGGATCACTACATATCATGACCGTCAAATTGTAAGTTACAAAAGTACATAGTAAAGAAACACACTTTACCTAACTCTATACTAGACCAAGTTATACTTAACTATTTCCTATGTGTCAGAATATCCTAACGTCCCCCCTTAAGAACAACTTGGGATAGGATTGAAGGATTTAAAAATATGACACAATAGGAGAAGGAAGGAGGCACTGGAGCCTATCACCCCTTAGTGACAACTTCCTGAACTCCAACCATAAATCGAAGTTTAGTAAACTTCACCTCTGTGAGAGCATTTGTAAAGATGTCTTCAACTTGATCATCTGTTGAACAATATTGCACTTCAAGAACATGGTCATGAATGAGCTTTCTGATGAAGTGCATGTGTAGTTCAATGTGTTTTCTACGCTGATGTTGAACTGTATCTTTGCATAGTTGAATGGCACTTTGATTATCACACCAAAGTGTAGTCGGATGTTGCTGCTGAAAGCCAAACTCTGATAGGATCTGACGAAGCCACAAGGCTTCCTTACTAGCTTCTATGGCACCACGATATTCTGCTTCTGCTGAAGAAAGAGAAATGGCACCTTGTTTCTTGCAAGCCCATGTAATAGTTCCTTAACCAAGAGTGAACACATAACCGGAAGTAGACTTCCGATCATCAGGGTCACCAGCCCAATCAGAATCAGTGAAACCAACCAATAGAGGAGATGCTTCGGCACTGTAATGAATTCCAAACTAAACTGTACCTCGAACATAATGAAGTATTCTATTAGCTACTTTCCAATGACTTTCACGTGGGGTTTGCATAAACCAAGCAACAAGGCCAACAACAAAGGAAAGGTCATGACTTGTATGGGTTAGATACAAAAGTTTTCCTACAAGTTGACGGTATAAGGTAGCATCAACTTCTGGGGAAGTACAAGTGACTGAAAGTTTGACTCTAGACTGAAAGGGAGAAGGAGCTAGCTTACAATCTTCCATGTGAAAATGGTGTAGAAGATCACAGGCATACTTGGATTAGGAAAGGGAAATACCTTCATTGCATTGCAAGACTTGAAGACTGAGAAAATAATGCAAGTGTGCTAAGTCTGTCATTTCAAACTTCCTTTTAAGGATGGACTTCACATGGTTGATAAGGTCGGGATCACTACCAGTGAGGATAAGATCATCAACATAAAGAACAAGAATGATAAGGGACTTGCCCACTTTCTTGGTGTAGACAGTATTCTCAGAATGATACCTAAAAAAGCCAGATTCTAAAAGAAACCTATCCATTTTGGCATACCAAGCCCAAGGAGATTGCTTGAGACCATAAAGGGATTTCTTAAGCCGACATACAAGATTGGAGTCTATTTGTATAAAGCCAATAGGTTCTTCCATATAGATTTCTTCATGCAAGTCCCCATGCAAGAAGGCGGATTTAACATCCATCTAATGGACTTCCCATTGAAAGAGGCAGCAAGGGAAAGAACAAGGCGGACATAGTTCATTTTGGCAATAGGCGAGAAGGTTTCAGTATAGTCAATGCCTTCAACTTGTGAAAAAACCTTAGCAATAAGACGAGCTTTATGTTTATCAACTTTCCCATGTGGTCCATACTTGGTTCTGTAAACCCATTTGCATCTAACAAGTTTTCGTCCCTTTGGTAGAGGAACAAGATCCCATGTATCATTTGCCAATAATGAATGATATTCTTCATTCATAGCTGCGTCCCAATCTGGATGGCTTGAAACTTCTGCAAAGGTGTCAGGATCATAATTCGCTGAGACTTGAGCCAGTAAAGAAGAGGCTCTTTCAAACTGAGAACGTGTACAGCACTGATCTATAGGATCACCGGCAAGATCACCTGCTGCATCCCGAGTAGCACGGACCCATTTTGGAAGTGGAGGAGCTGAAGGAGGATCCTGAGAAGGTGGGGGAGGATTTTCATCCTCGCTTTCATCATCT
>APFE030893267.1:54960-91003 GCA_000404065.3 Pinus taeda
CGAGGAGAGAATGAACCGTCGGATCACTACATATCGTGATCGTCGGATTGTAAGTTACAAAATTACATAGTAAAGAAACACACTTTACCTAACTCTATACTAGACCAAGTTATACTTAACTATTTCCTATGTGTCGGAATATCCTAACAACATGGTCACATGATTATGGTGAAGTTGAAACATCCAAGGATAAATCTATTCTCGAAACTACGGATCCACTTCATATTGAGCGACCCTCTGTCGAGTCTATACCTCAGATACTAAAAGGTTCTGCCAAATGCGCGACTATCAACCCTAATGCTAAGGCAGCTCAGAACTACTCCATTTTAGAAGATTTGGCTCAAAGTCCATGCACTATGTCTACTCTAGAGGTACTCCAGTCATGTCCAGCTCAACGAAGTGCTTTGCTTTCAGTGATAGGGGTAGTTGATCCAAACAATTATTTAGTGCCCACTTTTGACATGTTGAATGTCAAAAAGAGACTCCCTCATCATATGGCTTTCCAAATAAAGTCTACTTACTAGAAAATTAACATTTTCTGAACAGTTATAGATGAGGGAGTTTCCACATGCGTAATGTCTATGTCATGTTGGAAGGCCATTGGATTGCCTTCGGCTATTCCTTCACCCACACTCTTGACAACATTTGACGGACATTCTCATAGGCCACACGGGATTATCCTAGACTTTCCTATATGTGTTGGAGGAAAGGTCGTTAATATTGAAGTAGAAATCGTTGATGCCAACCTAGATTACAATCTCCTCTTAGGATGAAATTGGATTTATGAAATGGAGACCATCATTTCAACTCTATTTCGAGTCCTTTGTTTTCCTCATGAGGGGAAAATTGTTAAGGTTGATCAATTGGATTATTCTCCAGTTGACCCTCGTGAAAATTTGGATTCTATTGTTCCATTGGTGCATAGCCCCCGTCAACCTATCGAGAATCTAGGAGTTGGGATGTATTCTTCATTGGTGGGTACATTTGATCTTCCCACTCCTATAGCTAGAATCAATGTCATTTCATCTTCCAAAGAGTCTTCATGGAAGATTTCTTGTGGACTCGTTATTTTTCAGACCCTTGGACCTTGCCTTCACCTACTACCACATTAGATGAAGGACAAGTTGGTGGAATGGAATTCCCTATGTTTGCAACAGAGCTTAGATATTAATCTATTGTTAACTATGCAGATGACCATCCTACTCCTTTTTCAGAGGAAGAGTTAGATGGTGATGTGGCCCTAGCTTGGACCTTTGATTGGATTGCTTAGATACAGTTTTACCATATGAGGAAGCAATCTTAGAAGCAATGATTGGTGTAGATCGACCTTGGGAAGACTTACACCATCGTTCTTTTTTTCTTCCCCCCATTGCAAGAAGTTGAGCCTAGGTTCTCCAATATGCTTACTAGCGATGTTTGTATGGTTTCAAACCCTTTTGCTCCAGCACACATCCGTGTCGAAGGTAACATGTCGATCATTTCAAAAATCGTATCAATAAACATCTCTAGGAACCCTAATGTGATAGAAAATGTCTTCATCGGAGCTGAGTGTTCCCCTGAAGAGATTCAAATTTACACCAACCTCTTTAAAGAGTTTCAGGATGTATTTGCTTTTTCTTATGAAGAAATTCCTGGTATTGATCCATCCATCGTTCAACATGAGATCAAGACATATGAAAACACTAATCCGATTCATCAGAAGCTTCAGCCAGTCAATCCTAGGAAAGCAACAACTATTTAAGCTGAAGTAGAAAAGCTACTTAAGGTGGCTTTCATATACCCCGTTCCTCTAACGGATTGGGTTTGTAATCCAATCCCGATTGATAAAAAACAAGGAACAATCTGTGTATGGATTGACTTTAGGGATTTGAACAAGGCTTGTCTGAAAGATAATTACCCCACATCGTTTATTGATCAAATAGTTGATGAATGTGCAGGTAATGAGATTTTTTCCTTCATGGATGGATTCTCCGGTTATAATCAGATATCTATCCATCTAGAAGACCAGCATAAGACAACTTTCATATTTCCCTGGGGTACCTTTGCGTACAAAAAGATGCCTTTTGGTCTTAAAAAGGCTAGAGCCATGTTTCCGCGGGCCATGTCATGCGCTTTCCACGACATCAAGCATGTCATCGAAGCATACTTGGATGATTTAGTTGCTCGTTCTCGAAATAGAATCGATCATCTTGGTCACCTTCGATTGGTTTTTGAGAGATGTCGATTTTACAAGATCCGGTTGAATCCAAATGCGTTTTTGCAGTTACATCTGGTCGGTTGTTAGGGTTCATTGTTGTCAACTGAAGGGATTCGAGTTAATCCCTTCAAGGTGGAGACAATAGTTTAGTTGCCTTCCCCATCTTCCATCCGACAACTTCAAAGTCTTCAGGGGAAGGCAAATTTCTTGAGACAGTTTATAACGAACTATGCTAAGATAAATAAAGGGTTTATGTGTTTTCTCAAGAAAGGAGTTCCAATTTTATGGGACGACTTTGCACAACGATCTTTTGATGCCTTGAAGCAGGCGTTGATCTCTGCCTCGCTTTTGAGTCCACCGAATCATGGTAGAGATTTCATTTTATATCTTGCAGCTGCATAATCAACCATAGGTATGGTTCTGGTTTAGGAAGATGATGCTCTCATAGAGCATGTGATTTACTACTTGAGTCGAGGCTTGGATGCCCTGAACTACACTATTCTTCGGTTGAGAAATTAGCCTTGGCAGCTGTCCAAGCTATCTAGTGGCTTCGCCATTATATTATGCTACGCAAAATATTTGTCTTAGTAGCGGTCAATCCTTTCCAATTTGTCCTCAGTAGGCGAGTGATTGGGGGAAAATACAATCGATGGATTGTTATTTTACAAGAATTTGATATTGAGTTCTTGTCGGCCAAGTTTAAGAAATCATTGGTTTTTGTGGAATTAATTTTCGAGCTGCCTTGTGGAGAAGATACCGTTTATGAGAAAAAGTTTTCCGGATGAACATTTGTTCCTCATCTCTTCACAAGACCCCTGGTATGGAGATATCATAATCTATCTCTAGACTTCGAAATTCCCTCCTGCTACCTCCAAGGATGAACATCGAAAATTACATCACCTGGCTAAGAACTATGTCATCATTGGTGATATATTATATTGTCGAGGGGTTGATTCAATCCTTAGGTGTTGTTTAACCTTAGGGGAAGCAGAGTCTATGCTTAATGATTGCCATAGAGGAGCTTGTGGTGATCATCTTTCAGGGCTTGCTATAGCCCAGAAAATCTATGTGCCGGCTACTTTTTACCTTCGTTTTTCAAAGATTGTATTGAAGTGGTCAAATGTTGCCACCCGTGTCAAGTCTATACTCGGAAGATGCGCGCGCATCCAGCTCCTCTTTTCCCTGTTATCATTATCGGTCCTTTTACAAAGTGGGGTATTGACTTTACTACTTGTAATCCACCTTTAGACGCGAATCACAAGTACATTATTGTGGCCGTAGACTACTTTATGAAGTGGGCTGAGGCCATGCCCACTTATAAAAATGATAGTGAAACAACGACATTGTTCCTCCTCAATCAGATTATTTCACGGTTCGGTATCCTGAGAGAGATTGTCACTGACCATGGCAGTCATTTCCAGAACCAACTGATGTCTGAATTGGCTCTTAAATTGAGCTTTCGATAGGAGCATTCATCTTCGTATTATCCTCAGTCCAATGGCCAAGTAGAAGCTGTGAATAAGTCCCTCAAGATGATCTTGCAAAGGAAAATTGACAAAAATCGCTCCAATTGGCATCTCATGTTGTATCCGGCTGTCTGGGCATACCGAACCTCGGTAAAGACTACCACCGGTTTTACACCTTTTCAATTAGTTTATGGGTTGGAATCTATCTTTCCCGTTGAATGTGAAATTCCATCTCTTAAGCTAGTTGTTGAGCTCCTTCCAAAGACTTCTAGTCTCGAAGAGTACCTCCTTCACTTGGAACATCTCGGTGAGCAACATCGAGAGATGCCACCACAATCAATAAGGCTCATAAGAAAAGGGTTAAAACTCGGTATGATAAAGCTGTTCGTCCTCGAGTCTTTTCTGAAGGCGATCTTGTCTTGGTCTATGAACAAGATAAAGATGCCTTGGGGGCAGGCAAATTCAAGTCTATGTGGTATGGTCTCTTTATAGTGAAATGAATTTTAGAAAAAGGGGCTTATGAATTAGTCAATATTGAAGGGAACAAGTTGGTGGAGCCCCGAAATGGGCTCTACCTCAAGAAGTACTTTGCCTAGGTTACAGTCGAGAAATGGCTTCTTTGTATATTTTGTATTTTTGTACATGTCTTATCGGGAGTTTTTATGATATCAACACTTTTTGATCTGCCTTGGCAGGTGTTGATGGATGACTTGGTCTATTTCGGATTCGCTGATGGTGCTAGTCGGCACACTTAGAACCTCACTTCCGCAGCTTGGGTGATTTATTATCCAACTGGTTAGTTGATGGTATCAAGGGGAGTATGTATTGGTCCTGCGTCAAATAATATGGCTGAGTATACTACCGTCATTAATTTACTATCCGAAGCTATTTCTGATGGAATCAATTCGTTGGTAGTCTATCTTGATTCACAACTAGTAGTGTCACAATTGAATAACATTTATTGGGTTTGGGATCCTTATTTATATCGCCAATATTTGAGAGTGAGGGTGTTGCAAAGAACATTTGTTTATATTAATTATTTGCATATTCCACGATCTGATAATTCATTCGCAGATTCTATCGCTAATCAAGCTTTAGATTGGCACATCATTCATTCATCAAGATAAAAATCAAACATCAAAAAGTTAGAACTGTATATATATATATATATATATATATATATATATATATATATATATATATATATATATATATATATATATATATAAAATTATATATATATATATATTATATATCATAAAATCGCTCATGCGTACATAAAGTGTTTCAAAAATAATATACAAAATCGGGACTAAAATGCCCATAATCATGTCCAGTACATCTAATGACCCAGCTTAGGATGAGCGGCTAAGTAGGTGACCACTGCTTTGGCCACACGCAGAAAAAGGTGAACCCAATTGCGTGGCACTCCTACCACATGATGCTACATATCCTATGGTAGATCTTGTACAGCCTCCATCAGTACCCGGTGAGTTAATCTCACCAAGTTTCGCTAGACTACGTATAAGACTCTCTCAGCCTTTGTAGCTACCTCTTCGGCACCTCTTCTGCGACGCCTGTGTCGCGGAAATCGTTCTGGTCGTACTAGACCCACATCTGGAACATGATCATTATATCAGTCATTTAATCCCATCAAAAATATCTTTAAGTTTATTTTCATATTTGAAAAACATAAAAAAATCATAAAAATTGACAAAACTTTAAAAAATGGTTACCTATCTCTCCCCATGTTGCATCTGGTGGTAGCACCAAATCTAAATCTCCCTTGAAATCCATGCCAGCATAGGGATAGTCGTCCACAACGATGATTTGCTGCTCCCACTAGGAGAAGAAATCATCATTAAAAACAGTCCTCGGTACGTCTCCGCCTCCAAGGCGTTTCATCAAGTCAACCCACCTACCCATCCGAGGATCTTGGGGACTACTAATAGGAACTGATACTTTGGGACGTAACCCTGGAACCTTCTCGAAAAAGAAGGAGCACAAAATGGTCCCATATCCGAAGTTCTTGGTTTGTCCTTTCTGAATGGAGGATAGCTGACTCTTCATATTGGTCAGAAGAGGTGTACACCAATCAAACATAGTAGTGAGACAATCTATGGCCAAGCTCATGGATAGTCATGACGCTTGGTGCAATGAGGCTGATCCATTTACGCTGGCTATGGTGAATAGTATGATCCTTAGGGACAAACTCTCTACCTGTTTGATTGGAATTTGGCTTCCAATCTTCTCTGGATGCCCCGAGTAGTATATATGCACGTAGTCTTCCACTGAAAGACTACCTTGTGATCACCCTGTCGAATGTACAACTTCTCCTCTCCAGGAGAGACTAGTGATAAAGTAAATATCTTCTATCTTTATCCTTAAAGGCATTTGATCAATCATGAATGCATCATCTTCGATACTCCAATAGTGGATTAACATTTCAAGCAAGTGGGTGTTTGCCTTCATATTTGGCATTTTGAAAAATTTTAATAAACCGCATCCCCTCAATGCATCTAAGGCCCGTTGATCATTCATAACCTCATCATCAACAGTAGCATGCTCCCTTTCCCTCCAAGTGATTGTCATCCTGAAAGAAAATCAAGTTTAACCATTAGTTTTTTATGTTTTAGTTTCAAACCATGTATACGCGGGTCCATTTCATACACAGTCGCGTGTAGGGCCTGCGTATACGTGGGTTTCTCATAACCAACCTGTGTATACACCACGTTGAAATTTTTAACATAACTTCCAACAGTGAAACCTCAATTAAAATTTCTAAAAACAATCACAAATTACAACCTGGGTTTGGGGGTTACCTGATGATTTTGAGCCAATTTGAACGGTCAAATTCTTTGAGGGGCAAGTTTGCTTTTTTATCTCCACAACTTTTGCTCTCAACACAAATGGTGAAAATGACGAGTCAAAAATCATTTTATAAGCTTTGAAAATGTCAAATTTTTTCAAAACTTGATTTTGTTTCGTCTCATGAATCTTTTAACTTGGGAGCTTGGATTGTCGAGAATAGGTTGTTTTTGAGGACATTTTGGACGCTTTTTCAAAAATTTCAAGTTGGTTCCATGACTACTGAACCATCATGGCAGGTATCGTTTACTCACTGGCATATAGGTTAGGGAAAACATTTTTCCATTGCATTTTGCATACTAGCCTCCATGTGTCGATACACTTGTCATAGGGTCGATCCCAACGTGTTATGGTTCATAAACCATCTTCACTCGCCGACTTTTTAAATCATGACACGATGGTAGAGCCATCCTTTTCCATGGGCATCGTAGTTAGCACCTCACTGACATTGGTTGCCCATGTTGCTTCATTGAGTAGGCTCGGGAGTCCTCTCTAGTCCCGCCATGACTTGTGCATTGAAGACTCATTCCTCTTTTCTTCTTCGCTTTGTTCTGGCCTTATACCCTAGAGGCTCCTTTGTGTTGAGTTGTACTATTGCATTGAATTTTGACCATTTGCACCTTTTGGCCTTGAGCCAGCTTCACTTGGACTCGTGTTTAAGCCACATTTTTGACCACGACGTCTGCAAAATCAAACTTGCAATCCCTTAGCTTTTGCAACTTGACACACCTTCAGACCCGTGGAAGGAACATCCCTTTGAGTGTCCTTGACCAGCTTCACCTCCCTGCATTGAGCATAGGAATGTTCCCATCCCAGGAACTAGATCATCTGTTTCACTGACACTCATTCTTTCCACTGTACTATAACATTCTTTTATTCTTTTTCCAGCTTAAAGAAAAAGACAAAAAAAATTACATATTCCAAAAAGAGCGAGAATGGGACAACATTTCCATTTATTGTTGGCAGCTAGAGTCAGTCGTATCGCCCTTGAACAAAGCACTCAAGAAAGTCTCTCCTCCATTTGGGTGGGATTTAGCTTGACTTAGGTATGCCTTAACTGTGTTATTGAGTCAGTTCTCCTTCGATTGGTTATCTCTTCCAATCATATGGAGAGTTCGTTCGTGCCTCCTGCATGACGAGCTTGTACAGAGTCATCATATGCTGCCACATGGTCATAATTGAGTCATGCTTTTGTTCAAGGGAAGTAAGCCTGAGTCGGCCTCTCTATGGTGTATCTTGACCTATTTTCAGTTGGTCATCCTTGGTTGTCAGTGTCTTATTTGACATCACATCAGTTATATTGGTCCTTTGCTCGTGCTGGTTTGAGAAGGTCTCCATTGACTTCTTGCTGGCGGGTCTTGTCCTTATCGACGACGACATCTTGCTATGAGGACAGGCCTAGAGTTGCACCTTGGCACCTATTTTCATTATTGATAGGTCACCTTGTGCTCAACATTGATTAGTATCACGGGTCTTTGATTGAGTGATTTCCCTTGTGTTCGACATCAACTTTCATTATCACACATTGGGATTTGTGTAGTGCCTTGGTTTCCATTTGACCCTATTGGTGGATTTCTCACCTCTGTGTCAGCTTTCATTATTGGTTGGTTTAGAGGGTTTCTATCGTGCGCTAGCTACATCTTATGTACATCGGAAATGTGCTTCGGTCGAGTTACTACATCTTTTTTCATCCAATTCCTTCCACATTATTGGCCTACGAGTTAAACTCGCACTAGATTGATGAAGGATGCCTTAATGCCTTCCTTCTAGTGGATCTTTCCCTATCGACTATGACTCATTGCTCTGGGGAAAAGGTCTAGAGTCCATTTGGCAGTACCTTGGGGTTTGCAGTCATCAGTGGCAGATCCTTCGCTATCGATAGTGGGAAACCATCATTGTCTTATGATTGATAGATTTTTACAGGTGTTCGACTTCAGCTCATCTATTCACACTTGTTAGATTGTACTAGGTACCTTGAATCTCATTATCATTGTCGGTGAGTAGTCTCACATTTGTTAACGGTATACATCAATGACCAGTAATCAAACGATTTCTCACATGGTCGACTTCAGATCATTTATTACCATTTTGTAGAAATGTACCACAGCGGTCAGTGAAGACCTCGGGTTGCATCAACATTCTTTGGTTCACTTGTCAGTTGCTCCTGTTGCTGATAGTTGACACCATTCCATATTATATGTTGCAGTCCTTCACAGTGACATCCTATATGCTGGCATCCGAGTTGCGATGTAGTACCATCTTATTCCATCATGTTCATTTGGTACTATTGGGATCAGTTTTTGACATCAGTGATCAGCTTCATCTTTCAGCTTCTTATATGTGATATTCAAACATGTACTTGTTCAATCGTGATCAGATGATCCATTATGTACTTTCAGTTCCTTATACTTGTATACATAGCAGATCCGCTTATACTTGATATGTCGACGTGCTTTACTTTCTCTGAGCATTGGTATGCCCACCTCAGACAGTTGTTTCTTTCTGATCTTCTTTTGCTGGCTTGGCAGGCTAAAATCTAGTGAAGCCCGTCTCATTTTTTGATAGGTTTCCTTTCCATATACTTAATACATTTCGCCCATCATGTTTCCCTTCTGACCTCATATATGAGGGGGCATCTGTTATAGCTCCAAATATCACCTTATGTATTTGTGATGCTTGGTTTATGGCCTAGGGCAACCCATCCTTCCAGACTTGGTCCAAATATTTACAAAACAGTGTTTTACTCCCTGTACGTGACTTTTCCCTGTATTAAATGCATGTACACGCGGGTCAGTATATACCCAACCTGCGTATATGTCTTAAAACACTTAAAAAAATTAAATTTCCTTAATTATGGGTGGAGATCACGGGTTTTACCTATTGATTACCTATTAGTGCCCGTGGCCCAACTGTTCCCAACTATTTACCAACTTAAAAACTACTTTGGGAGAAGTATAAAAAGACTTCAATGGGAAGGCCTTAAGGAGGAGAGAAAATAGAGAATTACTCTATTGAGATTATCCCCTAATCAAGTCTGAAGATCCCTGTGCTTCAAGCACTTCCCAAAGTTCAAGAAACCCATGTTTCCTTAAGAGTTGATATCCTTTCACTTGTTGGAGATATCCTTGTATTGGTTATGGAAGGAACCTTTTGAAGACCGGGACTGGACGGACCTGGAGGACGGTTCCGCTTGGAGCCGAAAGATGAAGACTCAGGTGAACTCTTTCTATGTTTTATTATAGTTATCTGCAATAAAAAGAAACACTGTCTTGTTCCTGATATCAACTTTGTTCATGCATCTGATGTTATTATTATTGTTTATATATGAATGACTATTTCAATGTATAACTAACCATCTACTTATATGTTATAAAGTTGATTTCACTATAATATCTATATGCTATTGTGTGTCTTTGAATTGGTTGTTTTGTAGGTTCAAAGATTGTGAGGAGTTGCAGAGGGTTTGGACCTTGGCTGGAACTACTCGAACGAAGGACCCCCGGTATGTACATCCTCTCATAGTTTGCTAATTTAAGCATTTTGCCTGAGTTATATGCTTGTTTCTTGCTATAGATTACCCCTGATCTGCTAGGGTTTTGACCCAAATCCCTAGGGGACTTTATCCCTTAACAATTTAGGACCTGGGTACATTCGGCCCAATATTGTTGAATCTTCTTCAAGATGGAATACTATACCTGGGCTTACTTCTGAACTTGTACCAAAGATGGGTAACAAAGGAGGAGGTGAGGAGAACATACATGGTGACCGAAACAATGATAGAAATAAAGGTGTGGCCAATGCTGGGGATAATGATAGAATCAATACTTTACTTGATGGGAATCATGAATTGAGAGATGGGCCAAGAGGGGGACCTAAGGAGAATGAGGAGGATTTGAAGACTACCTTCAGATTTCCAATTCTGGATATCACCATAAACATTACTCTGAATAATATACCTTTGGCATCTCTTCCACTTTTCCATGGTGCGTCCTCTGAATACCCTGACTCTTTTCTGTTCAATTTTTATATTCTTTTCAGAAGTTACAATTATTATGATGATACACATAAACTTAAGTTATTTCATGCTACCTTAAAAGATTCAACCCTAAGATGGTTTATGAGCTTGGGAGAACATACTATTTACTCTGGGATGACATGGAGTCTATTTTTCTTAAAAAAATATCAAGATTTCTGTAAAATCAAAGATGTTAATGATATTTTTAGGTTGTAGCAGATGGAAGATAAGAGTTTGGAAGAATACCTTGAAATGTTTCTTTATAACTATCATAAATACCGAATAGGTAATCTGGATGAGATAACCTTTAGGAATATTTTTCTAAAAGGGTTAAGGGAAGAATGCATTAAAACACTAAATCTCTTGAGTTCTAGTGATATCTATAGGAATCCCTTTGTTGAAATAGTCGAACTATGCAGAACTTATTCTAGAAGGCAAGCTAAGTTAGGCAAGAGGATTCAAGATAATGGAATCAAGGATGGAGAGGGAATCCTTATGGAAGTACCTTTCAGCCCCAAACCCAGGCACCTCCATACCCTCAGTATCAATACCCACCCTACATGCCTTATGGATCAAATATGCCTCAATTCTAGCAAGGGTATAACCCACCTTAGCCCCAACAACCTTCATTACCATTACCACCTCCATTACAACAACCCTTGCCCCTACACAAAACACCCATCCATCTTCACAACAAACGCAACAACCATTTAACCATCCTCAACCAACACAGTTGCCTACACAACCGATATCTAATCGCAATAATAGATTGCCTCAACATGTACAAAATCGAACTGCAACCTTTTCCCACTTATGTTATCATTTCCTTTCCCTTAAATGAAATTCAACTAAGGTTTCGGAAAACTATTAACAAAAACAAATCACCAATATTTATCCAAGAGGGGGATCCTCATGTAGAGTTTGAAGATAAACCCATTGAACAAGCGAAAAATGAAAAAAATAAAGAAGTAAAAGAACCACAAGAGCTCTTAGAATCCAAGGAGCCTCCTTTTCCGAAAAGATTGCATGTAAATAAAACCGAAATTCCCATAGAATATGACTTGGAATCTGAGTTAAGGATTGTATACATAAGTATCCCTTTGTTACAAGCCATTAAATACATTCCTATTTACACCAAGATTATTAGGGATATTTGCATTAAAAAATTAGGATGGAAGAGGAATAATAATTAGACTATCAAAATAATTAGCCAAATGTTAGAAATGATATATGGATTACCACCAAAATATGATGATCTAGGGAACCCAGTGGTAACAATGGAAATCAATGGAACTTTTCTGCCTAATAATCTAGTAGATTTGGGGGCATCCATCAATACAATTATTGTTGATACTGTGACATTATTGCAATTAAAAGAGAGAATACGCACACCCATTATGTTTGAACTATCAGATAAGTCCATCGTTAAACCTGTTGGGGTCCTAGAAGACGTGGTGGTAACAATAGCTTCCTGGGAGTATCTAATTGATTTTACAGTAATATCTCCAAAAACTACTAAACCTAGACACCCAATAGTTCTAGGACGACCTTGGCTGACCACTTCTGGTGTTGTTATTGGGTGCAAAAATGGGGAAACGACTATCTCTAATGGGTCACAATTCAAAGACTAACTATTTTTCCACCTGCCCAATTAGCTATTGAAGTGCCTCTTTGGTTGGAAAATCCTTATGGGGAAGAAGAATGCATGCTTCCCTTGTTGACTCTAGAACAATCAAGAGGGCTTCAGGAACAGTCAGAAGAACATGTTTTGCAACAATTATTATTTGACATAAGTTGTATAGATTATCCTGTTTCTTTTAGAGGATACCATCACATTTTCAACAATGAATTCCAGGAAACTTGTTACCCAGCTTTGTTTGCATCATTTACTATTGCAACCTTGGAAGAAAACATAGAAGTAAGTGCCCAACCTATTGAAATCAATGCTGGAAAAACATTGTATGTTGGTATAGATTTAAGTATAGAACAGAGGCAACAGGTAATAGACATGATTCAAAAACATTCTAGGGCATTTTCTTGGGATTATCTAGATATGAAAGGAATCCACCTTAATACTTTCATACACCACATTTATGAAATCAGGCATGTAAGGAAATCATAGAGACGAATGAATCCAACCCTCAAAGAAGTTGTCAAAGATGAATTGCAAAAACTCTTGAGCGCAAATTTTATATATCCCATCTCTAACAGTAAATGGATATCTCACTTGGTCATGGTTCCCAAGAAAAATGGGAAATGGAGAATTTGCGTTGACCATGGGGATTTGAACAAAGCCACCTTGAGGGATTACTTCCCTCTGCCTTTTATTGACCAGGTGCTTGATACTCTATCAGGGAAAAGGTATTTCTCCTTCTTGGATGGGTCAACGACTACAATAAGATCCAAATAGCCCCAAAATATCAAGAGAAGATTACATTCCATGGGGAAAATATGCTTACAGAGTTCTTCCATGTGGCCTGTGCAATGCTCCAACTACTTTTCAGAGGGTTGTTTTAGCTATTTTTCTTGATATTATACATGACTGTGTGGAAGTCTATATGGATGAATTCACAGTATATGGAAATGAATTCTAGCAGGCTCTGGAAAATTTGGAAAATGCGTTGATTCATTGTCAAGAAACTCATCTGGCTCTCAATAACGAAAAATTCAAAATGATGCAAAGAAGAGGATTTTTTTGGGTCACCATATGTCACAAATAGGGATAAAAGTTAACCCTGCAAAAATTGAGGCAATTTCACACATTTCGGACCCAACGTCACAAAAGGCGATAAGAATATTTTTGGGACATGCAGGGTATTATAGGAGATTTACTGGAATTTTTACTAAGATTGTTGCACCTATGTTTAAACTGCTCACTAAAGTTGTTGATTTTTTTTATGGGATATTGATTGTCAAAATGATTTTGAGGTACTGAAAGACAAATTTTCAACTGCTCTAGTATTGAGAGGACCTCTTTGTTCTTTCCCTTTTCACATTTGTACGGATGCATCAGATACAACCATTGGAGCTATGTTAGGATAAAGGGAGAATCACATTCCCTATGTTATTTACTTTGTTAGAAAATTTCTCTCACATGCATAATTAAATTACATTGTTACCGAAAAAGAATTACTAGCAATAGTCCATGCTATCAACAAATTTAGGCACTATATTACTTGTTACGAAACTTTTGTCCATATTGATCACTCTGTTATTAGATTGCTTATGCATAATCCAATTACTAATGGAAGAATTACTAGATGGTTACTCTTACTTCACACTCGCCTGAAATATGTAGTTTGTAAGGGCCGATTTGAGGAGAAAGGATGGATGGGCTTTCTCCTCAAATCAACCGCTATGAACCTACATTTTCCCAATTTCACACTAGCCTGAAATATGTAGTCTGTAAGGGTCAATTTGAGGAGAAAGGATGGATGGGCTTCCTTTAAAAGTTTCAAGGTTATAATGACAAGGTTGCCATGGCATTCGTGCAGACCTTCGATGGAAAAATTGCAGAGGTTGGGAATTTGAGAATTAAGGTTACATAAAAGTTGATAAGTAAAGCAACATGGTTTCCATTGACTAGTGAAAGATACTTTAAAGGAGGGTCACTCGAATGGGATGACTATGTCAAGTTTCTTAACCCCACGTACAAGACTATCAACTAGTTGAAAGGAGTTATGTGAAGCTATATAGAGGAGGAGTGGTTGCCACTTATCACCACATTGCAAAGGTTTGTCAACTACGAGGGGAGGTATGTAGTTGTTTTTCTTTATCACATTAGGCTCCTCCTACACTTCATATATGGGCGTGAGGTTAATTTTCCATTTTCATTCATAGAAGTGTTGAAAATAGCAACAAGAAATGCTAAAAATAGCATTGTTAAAGATAGCATTTTAGGATATTCCAATTTTAATTTGTCCTTGAATTAAAATTGAGAATTAACATTCAAATTTAGTCTCACTAGCTATTTGAAAAATAATTAATTAATTAATCTTGAGTTAATTAGTTGGAGAAATTCAAAAATGAAGTCTTTGTGAAGTCATGCAACAGTTATCCCTTTGATTGAGGAAGTTATCCATTAATTAAGGAGATAAGGATGAGTTGTATTTGAGTTGTAATTAGTTAGCTCAACTAATTGAGTTAAGTCTAGTTAAATTAGTTCCAATTAGTTTGAGGAGCTAATTGTGAGTTCAGTCAGTTAATGCATGCATGCATGAAACTAGTGTACTCTAGATAACTAAATATTCTCTCATAAATAACTCATGCATGTCAATTCAGACAAAGACCCAGTTGAGATTAAAGGTAGGGACAATGTACTATCAATTGCAAGAATTTTCCTATAAGAAAATATCTTGCATGCAGAAGGAATTCATTCCTTGAGGATTGCGCAGTTTTACAATGTGTGAGATCAGTGTCACACAAGGTTATCGCTGGAGCACCCAGGGAAAACTGTGCAAGGAAATAGGAGGCTTGGAGGACAGAGGGAAAGGCATATGTGTTGTCTATTCTGTCTATAAGCAGCAGTGAGGGATTGTACTGAGAGTTGGATAGCCGTGAGAGCTAAAGCTTGTGTAATCTTGAGATATTTCCACTTGTATGATAATACAGATAGCGGGCTTTTTAGCTGAGGCTTTCCCTAGAGTATTCTTCTGTGTTTCATGTGTGATTGATTCTTCTTCTCTGTTATATGTGTTCTGTTGGATGTTGCTCAAATGGATTAAGCTTCCACAAGTTTGATTGTAGAAGTAGATTAAGTATTTTTCTTTAGGACGTACATAATCAGATTAATCTACAGTGAGAATTTCTACATGGTATCAAAGAACATGTGATCAGATTTGTGAACTGCATACTGAGAAGGGAAAAGTTCAATGTTTGAAGTTCTTGATTGCAGGTACAAAATGGATTTCTTATCACACCTCAAAGTTCACCAATGGCGTTTAATGGCTTGAGACTCGAGTATGCCCTGGATGGCAACTCGAATTACATAGCATGTAAGGATCGCATGGAAGTGGTATTAGAAGACAATGGTTTGAAGGATTTCATTGATCAAGAAATCCCCAAGCCAGCTGCAGCTAATGCACAAGAATTGGCTGAATGGAAGAAGTGTGTGGCGAAGGCGAGGAGGATTCTTCTGGAGGGAGTTCGAGACCATACTGTCTCGAGTATCCATGGGAAGGAGACTCCATTTTCAATGTGGAAGACATTGAAGGACCTATATAAAAACAACAATGACCAGAGGAAGCTGGCACCAAAGGACAAGCTTCAGAAAATCAAGTGTGAAAAGAGAGACACTATTTCTACATATTTGAACAAGCTCACCACCTGTAGAGATGAGCTTGGTAGTGTAGGAATAATGATAGTCAATGATGATATGGTGAGCGTTGCTCTCCTTTGTCTTCCAAAGAGTTGGAATAGCTATCAGGACTCAGTGAATGGAAGAGAGAAACTGCCGGATTGGGAACGACTGTGGTCGGATCTGATGCAGGAGGAGATCAGGAGAAGCACTAGAGATGGTTCTTCATCTAAGCATGATGATGAAGAAAATCTAGCCTTAGCAAGTAAGGCAAGGAAGGGGAAAGGGAAGGCTTCCCATTCCAAATCAAGTTCTTCCCATGGAGGGAAGAAGATTGACAAATCTAAAGTGAGATGCTTTAATTGTCATGAGGTGGGCCATTATGCAACTAATTGTCCATTGAAGAAATCCAAGAAGGGATCCTCAAAAGGATCAGAAGGTGAGGCACTAGCCTCTTAGTTCAAATTGGATTTTACCTTCATCACATGTATGGTTTCATCGATGGTGGGTTGTGTTTGGTATCTGGACAATGGAGCCTCATTCCACATGACCGACAATAAGAGTTTATTCAGTTCCTTGGAGGAGAAAGACCTCAAGATGCACACAAAGATGGGCGATGATGGAAAGTATCGTGTTTCAGGTGAAGGTACGATTGTTTTTTAGAGGGAGCATGGAGCTCCTCTCACCCTGATTGATGTAAAGTATGTGACTGGACTGAAGAAGAACTTGGTATCAGTCACGATGTTGGAAAACAAAGGCTATGATGTAGTCTTCAGTAAAGGAAATGCGTTCCTAAAACACATAGCCATGGGTCAGACCAAGAGGATTGGGGTTCAAGTGAAGAATCACTACAAGCTGGAGGTAGATGACTATGCTACATTGAGTTCGAAAGCATAATTGGTGCATAGCCAAGATTTTGCGAGTTATAGCATAGGTAGTTGGGCCACTTGCATCATGGGGCCTTGAAGATAATGCAGTAGATTTCTACCAGACTTCCCAAAGGTAAACTTGAGCAAGTAGACACATGAAAAGGTTGTACCTTGGGAAAGTACGCCAAGTCTTCCTTTCATGATCAAGGCAGTCGAGCAGAAGCAATCTTGGAGAGAGTTCATACAGATGTGTGTGGACCATTCTCGATATCCTCCACCGTGAAACAAAGGTATTATGTGATTTTCATTGATGATTTTTCTCATAAATGATGGGTCTATTTCATGCAGAAGAAGGATCAAACCTTCTCAAAGTTTTGTGAGTTCAAAGCTTTGGCTGAGAAAGAATCAGGAAAGAAGATCAGGGCCTTAAGAAGTGACAATGGTGGAGAGTATGTCTCTCAAGAGTTTAAGGACTTCTGTGCTACATAAGGAATTAAATGGGAATTGAAGGCACCTCATAACCCACAGTAGAATTGGGTGGTCGAGAGGAAGAACAGAATGATTGTGGGGGCAGCTCGAGCGATGCTACATGAACAAGGCCTACCACGTCACTTGTGGGCTGAGGCATGCAACACAATGGTCTATTTGCAGAATAGAAGCCCACATCACATACTTGGGATGAAGACACCAGAGGAAGCTTTCTCCGAGAAGAGACCAAATGTGGGTCACTTCAGGATCTTTGGCTCATCGGTATATTTCCATGTGACCAAGGATGTACGGAAGAAACTTGAGCTGACAGCAGAGTTGGGAATACTTGTGGGGTACAATGATACCCCCCACAACTATCATGTGTATTTTCCTACCAGTCGGAGGACATTGGTTCGCAGAGATCTTAAGTTTGATGAGCATAAGGTCATGCGAGTTTCCCTTGAGAGGGAGATCCAACTATAGGTTGTGGAGGAAATTTTGGTTCATAAGAAGGAGGAGCCTTAGACTAATACGGAGCAGTCGCATGCAGAGGTTCCAGGAGTGGAGACATCCACTCAAGCAGAGTCTTCCAGAGATGGGCGGAAGCACACGAGAGAAACTAACAAATTGTTATCAGATGCGAGAGAGAATGTGGTAGAACCATGTTCTAAGTGCAGACAGAGGAGGTCACCTGATAGGTACACTGGATACATGGCCCTTGTTCGGGAATGTGTTGAGAGTGAACCATCTTCCTTTGAGGAAGCAGTGCAACAACCGATTTGGGTTGATGCTATGGTGGAGGAGTATGACTCCATAGTTCAGAACAATGTTTGGGATGTGGTTCCAAGACCGAAGAACAAGTCAGTTGTTAGTTCCCGTTGGCTTTACAAGGTAAAGCAAGTTGCTGATGGTAGTGTGGAGAAACATAAGCCAAGGTTTGTTTCCTGTGGTTTCTTAGAGGTCGAGGGGATCGAATATTATGAGACTTTTCCCCTATAGAGAGGTACTCATCTATCAGATTGATGTTGGCACTATCAGCACAGATGGGTTGGAAGATCCATCAGATGGATGTGAAGATTGCATTCCTCAATGGCAAGATTCAGGAAGAGGTATACATAGAGCAGCCGGAAGGTTTTGAGACCTTTGATCGTGAGTCGCATGTGTGCCGACTCAAGAGAGCTTTGTACGGGCTGAAGCAAGAACCTCGTGATTAGTACACTAGGATTGACAACTACTTTACTGGGTTGGGCTTCACAAAGAGTGAAGCAGATGTGACCCTGTACCACATCATGGTAGAAGGTAAGCAGCTGATCATTTTTCTTTATGTTGATGATTTGATATTGACAGGTGATGATCATTTTATCATGTCTTGCAAGGAGGACCTTGCAAGAGAATTAGAGATCAAAGACATGGGTCTCATGCACTATTTTCTAGGCATGGAAGTGTGGCAGAAGGATGGGGAAGTGTTTGTGTCTCAAGGCAAGTACACCAATGAGATACTCAGGAGATTCCACATAGAGAAGTGCAAGCCCATTCAAACTCCTTTAGCAGGTAACTGGAGGAAGGAGGATGCTACTTCAGGAGAAGTAGTAGAAGCTACTATGTATCGACATCTTGTGGGTTCACTGATGTACTTAGTGAACACACGACCAGATTTGTGCTATGCGGTGAACCATCTGAGTCAAGCTATGGTTTAGCCTACCAAGCTATTTTGGAAGGAAGCTAAGCATGTTTTGAGATACCTTAGAGGCACATCTCAATATGGATTATGGTATAGACGGTCAGAGGGAGTGAAGCTACAGGGCTTCATAGATGCAGATTGGGTAGGGAGTCTATCAGATCGGAAGAGCACATTAGGAGGAATTTTCAACCTTGGTTCAGCTGTAGTTTCTTGGTACGACAAGAAATAGAGGTCAGTTGCACTCAGTTCAGCAGAGGCTGAATACATGGCTGCAAGTCAGGTAGCATGTGAGGCCATTTGGATGCAGAAAATTCTAGTTGGTTTGTTTGATCAGAGGATGGATCCAAATGTGATCTATTGTGATAATCAGAGTTGTATCAAACTCTCTAAGAATCCAGTATTTCATGACAGGTCCAAGCACATCGACATTCGGTATCATCATCTCAGAGACTGTGTGGCGAGGAGGATCATGTTGTTGCAGTATGTTTTGACTGAGGAGCAAGATGCTGACATTTTGACTATGGCATTGTCAAAGTGTAAATTCGAGTTCCATAGAGATAGGATCAGGGTGGAAGATAATCCCTTTCTTGTTGAGATGGAGTGTTGAAAATAGAAACAAGCGCTAATAAAAATAGAAATGCTAAAAATAGAATTTCTAAAAATAACATCGCTAAAGATAGCATTTCAGGATATTCCAATTTTAATTTGTCCTTAAATTAAAATTGAGAATTTAAATTTGAATTTAGTTTCACCAGCTGTTTGAAAAATAATTAATTAATTCATCTTGAGTTAACAAGTTGGAGAAATCCAAACTTGAAGCCTTTGTGAAGTCATGCAATATTTATCCCTTTGATTGAGGAAGTTATCCCTTAATTAAGGAGATAAGGATGAGTTTTATTTGAGTTGTAATTAGTTAGCTCAGTTAACTGAGTTAAGTCCAGTTAAATTAGTTCCAAACAGTTTGAGGAACTAACTGTGAGTTCAGTCAATTAATGCATGCATGCATGAAACTAGTGTACTCCAGATAACCGAATATTCTCTCATAAATAATTCATGCATGTCAGTTCAGACAAAGACCCAGTTGAGATTAAAGGCAGGGACAATGTACTATCAGTTGCAAGCATTTTCCTATAAGAAAATCTCTTGCATGTAGAAGGAATTCATTCCTTGAGGATTGCGTAGTTTTACAGTGTGTGAGATCAGTGTCACATAAGGTTATAGCTAGAGCAGCCAGGGAAAACTGCACAAGGAAATAGGATACTTGGAGGACAGAGGGAAAGGCATATGTGTTGTCTATTCTGTCTATAAGCAGCAGTGAGGGATTGTACTGGGAGCTGGATAGCTGTGAGAGCTAAAGCTTGTGTAGTCCTGAGATATTTCCACTTGTATGATAATACATATAGCGGGGTTTTTAGCTGAGGCTTTCCCCAGAGTATTCTTCTGTGTTTCATGTGTAATTGATTCTTCTTCTCTATTATATGTGTTCTATTTGATCTTGCTCAAATCGATTAAGCTTCCGCAAGTTTGATTGTAGAAGTAGATTAAGTATTTTTCTTTAGTACATTGCATAATTAGATTAATCTACAGCGATAATTTCTACAAGAAGTTTGTATAAAGTTGCTTGGGGCATTCAATCCACTACTTAAAATGTTGAAACTAGCCTATGCCATCATAGTCTTATCAAAATGCTAGTCATTTATGAGTTGGGTCGGCGTAAAAAGTCATGGGAAGATTTCATGATTGAAAATTTTCCCAAAGAGGAAAATCAAATCAAAGGCCACCAACATATTATTAGCTTTCATTCAAAGAAACTAGATCAAGTGACTGAGGCCCCTGCTAACTCTGTTTGCAAACAAGACCAGGGCCCTGATGGAACCCCTGTATCAAAAAATTAGGAAGGTAGCTCGATGAAACTATTGGAGAAGCCTGGATTTGTAAACCCCAGGTCTTCTATAAAGAAATGAGCCCTAGTCTCAAAGGGAAAGAAATGTAAAGTAGATAGTGAGCAGAAGAAGGAACCTGTAAACAAGGATGTAGTAGCTGAAGAGCCACAATAGAGTAAACGAAAGAAGCCCCAGGAGGAGGTTACAAAGCTAGTTGCCTCATCGATAGAAGAACAACCTAAAAGATCTAATGTAGCTCCTAAGAAAAGAAAGAAGAAACTCTTTCGAGAACAGGAGGAAGTGGCACCAGTGATGAATTCACCATTACATGAAACAAAAGCATCCGAGATTCCGATTGTGCCACAGGGTTAATGGCACACCGGGAGCATGACTAGACAACAATATCCAACTTCTGGTACTCAAACCCTCGAACCTGTCACTATTTTGTCTTCTCAAGAATAGGAAGTAAAAAGCCCCTCTCGGGTATTCAAAGAAACAAATAAATTGTAAGATAATTTTCCTAAGGAAGATGGGTCAGCTGATAACTTCCAGGACCTTTTAAATAGTTCTCCATGACATGACCAATTTGAAATGGGACCGGCCATAAGGAAACATGCAGCCGAAACTATGCAATTCCAAACACACAAAAGGTCAACTCAGAAAGGGAGCAGTTTGCGGCAACAAACCATGCCTACTGAGGATACCTCAACTTGCGGTGAAGAAGATTTGTAATTGCAAATAGCAAAGATGCAGAAGAAAAATGAGAAACTTAGAGAAAGGTCTCATAAGTCTAAAACATTATTTCGTTATGTCCGGTTGGTTAATGAGATTCATTGAAACCAAAATCTGGCTCTGGTATCCAAAATCGATGCATTGCTCTTGAAAAATAAGCGACTCATTAGTTGTAAGGTGAGGCAACTAAAACCCATCAAAATACTTAGTTCCTATGAACGATCCCTGAGGTTTCATTGGCAACTAATTCAAAAGAAACATGGATTAGAAGTTCTAGTTAATGCGACAAGATTCTAAAGGATGGGATAGCCCAATTTTGATGAGTGGTCAATTTTGAAAGGGACAACTGCATGAGGACATGCATTCCCTCTAGCATGGGCAGATGTTGGGCCCTACTATTGTTACCCCTTTTTAGACCCGATCCTACTATTTTTACCATAACGATTCCTACTTTACCTTTTTTGACATCGTGAAATCACTCTACACTCCCTTAACTGTGTTATTTTATAGTGGAGGTAAGAATCACTAATAAGGATTGTTTTCATATATATTTGGTTAGTGTAAGTAGGTGTTAAATGAATTTATATTTATTGACTTATTAATTGAATGATCTATAAATGGGATTCTTAAATATAGGGAAGACACTTGAGTACATGGACATGTCATCAAAGGCCCAACACCCAGTTCAATGAATACATCAAGCAACCATTTTGTACCTAGTTTGGTACTTGATTCAGTACTCTATTTTAGGTTCAGTACCAGTCAACCAGTCAACTGTTGACATCCCGAATATAGCTTATCTTGTTGATGAGCATGGTGTTAGCTTTCTTAATCCAAAGATAGTGTCACAAATTGAACAATTCAGTTATGGCGTGGATGAAGTGATCCTGGGGATTTAGCTTAGCTTAAATTAGTCCAGATCACATATTTATTTACTTTCCTCAATCATTTTGTTGTAACCATTTTTTTAGGCTTGAATTCTTTAAAAAGGCTGAGTGTTTGTATGAGAGGTTACACATGCACACTATGAACCATTGATAAGGAGTTTGTGACGAAATATCATTTGACTTTGTTTTGTTTAAGATTGAAACTCTTTGACTCATGTTTTATTGAAGGTTTTTAATATAATCATTTTGGCTTCTATATATATTCGTGGATTTATGTCTTCTTGATCTGTAAGTTATTGAGTTAAGTTAGACTTGTTCCAAGTTGTGGCAAGGGCCCACCACAAACCTCGACCAATTCCTGTAACAATTTTGGTTAAGTAGAAGGTGTGTTTTGAATTCATTTAGCAGAAATGTACTTGAATATTCATTTCCTTTCATTGGTGATTTCCAGAATTTTTGTACTGAAAATCGTACTTAAATTTCATTTGAAAGCTATTGTCAATATGAAAGTTTTGATAACTAGTTAGATGTTTTTTGAGTTTTGCGAGCCTATGGATCATTGTCATAGGTATACTCTGCATCTATTGAATTCTTTGATTGATCTCAAGATTCTATAGGCATTGAATAAGAAGGCTTTAGTTTTGGACGAATTTCTAAGGAACAAGTTCTCGCAATTTTAGGTTGAATCCTCTGTTTTGAATGAAGTGACTTAATCATATGTGGATCTATATACTTTTGGCAATAAACCCTTGTAGATGATGTTAAATCTAAATTCTTGTGAGGATTGATTAGGAATAGTGTGCCATTTGCAGTGTGTTGATTATTTGATGAGCGATATGTCATTCATTTGATTTCAGAGTTAATCTTGAGTTAGATTTGTTGATTTAGAATTGGTGAGTCTTTTACTTACTTTCCCATATAATTAGAAAATTGTGTGTTATTTAATTACTCATTTTATTTTGAGTTAGAAAGCCAGATGTTTAGTTAATTTTGAATGGATTTGTTAAATAAGAAATAGTGTGAATTATTTTTCAGGACATTGCTGAGCATACTTTTGATTTCTAGCACCCTAGCGTTAGTTTGGTATAATGGTTTATTAATAGAATGAATTGATAAATTGATTTAAGGACATGGTTTGTGATGATTGCAAATCTTATGTATGGAAGAGTCTTTAGCTAGTTTCACCATAATTGAGGATAAACTAGTAATTTGGATTGTGTAGTGTAATAGGCTTCTTAATTAGTAATTTAGATTATGTAGTGTAATAAGTTTCTTCACGTCAACAAACTGTGGTGTGATTATTTTAAATTAGGAACAGTGTTTGGTTATTCCGCACTTAAATTCGCACTAAGTCGACATAGCGTAAGTCTAGAGCTTAATTATAATACCTTGTAACTCAAATCTTACGAACTCTGGTTGACAATTTTAAATTTAGGGAATCCAACGACATATAAAAACCTAATAATCACAAGCTACTAAATATTTCCCATCATTACCAGGGTTGAAGGCAGTTTACCAGGGAGCAATTCAAATGCCGGGACAATCATGTTATGTAGTTCAAAGAAGACCATGATAGTCTTGTCAACTCGGTATGATGCAAGATACTAATTTACAATATCAAGGTTATGCTTAACAATCTCAAAGTAATTGGAACACATCCTTGCCTTGGCATACTTGACAACAAGGTTAGAAAGGGCCTTACAAAATAAATCCACCATATCCTAAATCTTTTCCTCACTATCCTCAATATCAATATCAATGCTATCCATACCATTAACCTCCACCACAACCTCATTTTCACCCTAAGAGGACCTCAATTCAACCTTTCCCATTACCACTTACACAAGCACCCCAAACACCCATTCCCACTCAACTACCTACACAACCATTTTAGATCCCCAACAATAAAATACAACAATCCACTTACAATGTTGAGGTACAAAATCTTCAAACAATTCCTCTTGATCTAAATTATATTCAACTTAGATATGTGAAGAGTATTGCAAAAAATAGATTCTTCGACTGTCTTTGAGAAACAATGTCCATAAGAAGAATAATATTCAAAGAATGCTAAATAATTTTGGACTACATCTAATGGAGAACAATTGTTGGAACCTAAGATCGGGGAATTTCTACTATGTGTGTCATCAAATCCTTTATGCATCCAAGAGATGGACCATCTTATAGTAAAAGATTTGAATGGCATGGCCGAAGAAGACATACAAAATGATCCAGATGAGCAAGAGAACCAAGGAAATCACAACTATTGAACTTTGGTTTCAAACTACCACTAAGCTAGAGCACCACTCACTTCTTCAACAATTCTTGACATCATCTCAATGAAAGTAGTTGGTTTCTCCTATTTTGATATATATCAAAGTGTATCTTTGAAACCTGCATATGACTTTATTCGCCATCATGTTACACACATGGTTCAATTGGAAGTATTCCTATACTTGAAGGATATTTTCTTTTTCAAAGTAGAGTAGGACATATATAAAAAAAAATAAGTAAAGAGAAAAAAATAAGTCTTATTTTGAAAACTAGTTTATTGGCGCAATTGGACATGGGCTTTACTTGAAAGCCATCAATTGGCGAGCAAAGTTCACAATAAGTTTTGCAATTTCATGATTGCTTCAATATTTTATTGTGGTTCTTCAAATCATTTTTGGTTCTATGCTCGAGTTGGCTAATGTGGAATTCCTTAAGGTCTACCTTCCAATGGATCTCGTCCCATTGAATTCAACACCTTATATGGGACCAAGATTAGAGTTTATTTTGAGGGCTTTGGAAATTTAATACATTAATGGAAAACCTCCTAGTTGACAGTAATGGGAATACAACAATTTCTCTTGATTTTCGGATTTTACAGGTGGCTTGACTTCAACACATTCATTCGTCCCTGTCAAGATGCACTCAGGTACTTTAACACTCATTTGCATTGTCAGTGAGTTGTCTCACATTGGTTAATGATTTTCATCAGTGCTGGGTAATCCAATGATTTCTTTCCATGCTCAACTTTGGCATATTCATTAGCATGGTAAGAATTGTACCATGGATTTAGGTTTTGATGAATATTATATGGTTTAATGGAATCAACAATAGTTTTTAGAAGTTCATTTTATGATTCTAAAAGTTTCTTGTAGCAGTATGTTTGTCCTTTTGTCATTCAACAGTCACATGATGAGCACTACTACAACTCTTCTTCATTCATTTCATTTCCCAATCAAATCAATAAAAGTACATCAATTTCAGTCAGCATGCATTATGTTTCATGGTTTCTACTTCATTCTCAGCACAAAGTCGAAATCAACAGATTAGACTCAGAGAAAACAACTTTCAAAAGAAGAATAGAGATAGTTTCAGAAATTGACATTTTATGCAACAACTACAGAAGGTTTCATTTTTTGTAGCTATTATTATAACAACCTGTTTTTATGATTGTAGCAGCCTATTCTATGGAAATGTTCGCATAGATATTGCAAGAAAATGGAGCAAAAAAAATGAAATGTGGGGTTTTCTCAGAGTATGATAAATTGACTAAGACGGAAGCAAAATTCTAAAAAAATGAAATTTTGAAGGACATTTCAGTGGGTTTTTAAGGTAGATTCTTTCTTTTCATCATTGTGCACAAGGACAAAATTTGGTATTTTTACACAACAACCCCTTTTCTTCATCAAAAATGGATTGCAAAGGCGTGTTGTGGCGAAAAAGGTAAAAACACATTGTTTCCCTTTTGAAGCACTCAATTTGGCATTAAAATGAGTTCACAACAAATGCTTTTCTGCAACATTGGATGGCATGAAAAGTTGTTTGAGAATTTTTCAAAGCTCCAGATTTAAGAATTTATTCACTGATAGAATGGTTTTATTCCAACACCCATAACCCTACTTCAACATTTCACGTTCTTCCAAAAGCAGACTTGAGGTAAAATCATCTATAAAACTTTTTAATTTGTTAAAAGTTTAGGAAATTATAATGAGAAACCACTATAACACCCCTTCACCATAATTTCATTTTTCCACCATCTCTTTCATTATTGCAGACCGCCTAATACTATCAACCATCCCTTTCATTTTTACTCATTTTAATTGTATTTTATTTCCACCATAAACTTATACTCTGTTCAAAAAGGAATATTTATGAAAGTACTAAAAAATTAGTATACAAGGTTGCCAAGTGACAATTTTGAGAAGTAGCTTGGAAAAATTTCTTGTTAGAAATTGATTATGGAATCAATAAAGCTAGTGAAACCAAGAATTTGAAACATAACACAATGGCTTGTGATTCCTTAATCTATACTCATGGTTTCTTGGAATGCCTGGAAGAGGCTTTGGAATTATTCAAGTAAATCTCAATTTTTGTTCGTGAGGCACTCACAATTATTGAGGATGAGAGAAAAAAAAATCTATTCACATATTTCTTTTTACGAATAAGGCAGTTGAGAGTCAAAAGTTAGAAGAGGTGCCAAAATCAAGATACTATTTCAAGTAATTGAGGGAAATCAAGCAACAACTCTTGAGGGCCAAGTTATGATTTAGGTTAACTCATTACTTTGAAGGTTGAAGGTATGGCATAGCTAGAAGTTGAATGGGTGATTGAATATTGTGCTTCATTAAGATTTCTCAGTCATCTTCTAATTCTCAGGTATGTCATGGTTATCATAATTCAATTGTAGTACATATTGAATCATTTATTAGAATTATGAAACATTTTCATGAGGATGTTAGCATGGAAATCTGTGTATTTACCTTTGAGAATGAAGTATTGGAATGTTTTGAGTCTTGGAAAGTGACACATCTATACACTTGAACATCAATTCCACAATCAAATAGAAATTACCAAAAGGATTCAACAACATCGTGATCAACCACATCAAGGCAACTTACATCAAGACCAGTTTATAAAGCATAATCTTCAAATTTTGTCAAAGGTGAAAAGGTAAAATTTTATTTGTTTATTTGAAATAAACTACAAAACATAGAATTTATGGACATTAAGAATAATCTCATTCTTGTTGTATGGCCTCCCAAATCTATCGTAGCCCATTAAAACCTATTATATCTCATGATATGCCATTTTTCAAATGACGAGCAGACCTCCATCCATCCTTTCATATCAACAATACTATCATTTGTGCATGCAAGTGTTACATGAGCAACAATGTTACACGAGCCAAACTTATAAATTAAATGTCCATATTTCTATCGTTTTTGTTTTTTTCTTCATTGAATATGTAAAATGTGTTAAGTTGCACAATTTGACATTTTCTGTAGCAGTCTCCAAATTCTAAAGTGAAATCACAGGTTGATGAACTTTGAGTAGTGGCCTTAGCAAATCAGAAGATGGATAATAAATAAAAAATAATTATTAAGGATATCCACCCATTCAGCACAACAAAGGAACACTCTTGTTACTTTAATAGCTTAGTTAATGCATTGGCCAATAAGGTGATCTAGTGACAAAATACATAACAAATCCAAGTGGCAGGGCATATCAGATAGTTATTCAAGTTTGCTAAGAAATGGAAAAGTAAGATAACTCATTCCCAAAGAAAGAAGGATACATTTTGGACAAAATATGTTGATTATTTTTGTTAGTTTCCTTCATTTGCACGAGGATGCAAATATCTCAGTGTGGGGAAGATATTGGGTAGCTGATTTGTGATCATTTCATCATCATTTGTAGACATCCTTTTAACCATTTTTGTCATTCTTTCATATGTGGACTACCCTATTTTCCACAACTTATCGAAAAAATATCACAAACAATTCCAATGCTCAAAGTGGTTAATGAACTAATTAGGATTTTGCTTGGTTTTAATAAACACTGTTTGGGCAGTTCACATTTTGTAGCTCAATTCAAGTTTTTGTAGCTATCTCCGTGATCAAGGTAGTAGAACCATTCTAGAAGGAAATTGGGCACATGGAATTTGTTTCTAAAATCTCCAAGATGGAATTGTGTTGGTCAAAGTTCACCCAACTTGCATGTGTGAACCTCCATCAAAGATCCAAGGCAATACACAACAATTTTGACCAATCAACTTTCGATGCATTTTATGAGAAAATGAAAACAAATTTTGAAAAACAAAAACATGGGTTTTCTTTAGAACAAGGCCAGTTACACTTGACAATAATGATTTACTCAAATTTGTTATAGTTTGGGATATTTTCTGGTTCTTTCGACCCTTGTTTTGCATATTGTGTGGGAAAATAGTTTGATGATGTGTCATTCAAAAGCATAGTCAACAAGAGGCAAGCACCAGTTGTTTTATACAAAATTCGTGGCAAGGAGATGTCACTTTAGATTCTATAATTAGGCAATGAGTCCTTGGGTTGCTTCATTTGAAGCAAAACACAATCCAGAACTTGATATATTTGTGTTGTAAAAAAACTATGTAGGCGCAGTCTAGTTAATACAATATATATAATGGTATTATGACTATCATTTGTTGATTATTTTGCTTTCATGATATGATTTTTTGAGCACCTCATGCTACTCAAGGCCCCCCCCTGAAGTTGTGTAAGATTAATAGTTCAATTGTTTCCATTTCTTTATTGTCTGCTTTTAATTCTTACATTTATTTTGATACTTTGTAGATGCTATATTTTATTTAATGCGATTTGATTACTTCTTGTTCATTTGTTTTGTTTTCCTATTGGTCAAGCATTTGAGAAAATAATAAAAACCACCAAAATAATTGCTTTATTTGATTAGTCTCAATTCCATAGTGGACAATTACGATTGGTTTTAGTTTTGCATGCACACATTAGTAATCTTGATATGCTTTCTACTCTTTGATTTCAAGTATTTATTTCTTGCATTAGGATGAGAATAAATTGCTTTCTAGATTAATTATAGATTAAAATTATTTCAGAAAAATATTAGTAGGTGAGAATTGCTTTTAAATTCAATAGATTATTTTTTTCTTTCCCAGTGTAATAAGCTAGCAGTGTTCTTCAATTCAAGAGATTAGATTTACTTCAAGATTAATAGAATAGATTCTGCTCAATTAAATTTAAAAAAATTTCTTAGAATAATTTTGCTCTGAATTCCTTTATTTTCAAGTTCTCATTTTGATGCTTTATCAAAGACAATCTTTGAGAAAGAACATGTGTGTGTGCCCAATTAGATATTTTCATGAATATATTTCATTTTTATCTTGAAACCATTTTCATTCTTGCCTCGGGATATTTTTCTCTTGAAAGTTAATTTCCTAACATATATAGTGCAAGTATGCTTCATGAGGGTATGAACCCCAGGTTTGACAATTAAATGCAAGTAATTTAAATGACAATTAAATTACCCAACAATCACATTTCTAACATATTTTTCATTTGATATTATGTAAACCTTCAAATGCTATACCAATTGCCTCATAAATTTTCTTTTATGTTAACAACCCAAATTGTTTGGAAGATTTTTTTCAAAAAACATCCTTTAATTTATTAGCAATTATTCATCAATGACTTTATATATACAATTACATCAACAACCATGCTTATACTCCTTAAATGAAGCTGGGAGACCTTCTTGGGTATAAGAGCAATGAAAGATGATTTAAAGGCTCCTAATATTTTCCCCAAGGTCTTCAACTCTTTTATGACCTTTAGAAGGTCTTCTTCTAGCATTACATAAAATCTCAAGATTTCCATGAGGCACCCTTCAAATACCTACACTCTTGTCCATCTACAAAGAGGCTAGGATAAAATTTAGACCCCCCTTTGAGATCTATTGCTTCAACCTTGCATTAGTCTCTTCATTGAAAAAGATAGTAAAATAAGTATATAATTTAATAACTTCTACAATAATTTTCTCTGATGAGCTTTGTATACATATTTTGAAAGTGAGACACTTTCATATTGGATATTTTAGAGAATTTTCTAAAGATGCTTCCATCCTCTTTGTAAGTCCCAAATAATATTGATATTCATCCTATGCCTAGCATAGTAACAGAAAAACTTGGTATTTTAATTTCTTCTTGTTGATGAACGTAACTAGTGCCGGTCTTCATAATTATATTTGTCAAAAGAAAGAAAAAGAAAATTTTATGGTAAAAGTAAATTGACTTATTGAAGCATGGGTTGTAAAAGTAAATGGAAAAACAATCTTTCAAAGGTATGTAACCTTGAGATATGTATAACATGTTCATCTAAATTGCTTTAGGATTCAATTTCTTGTATGATTCTAGGGTTTGAAAGTTCTCAATATATCTAGGGATTGTAATCCCTAGATAATACATATATGCGGGTCCCCCCTTAAAAATCCTATCCCATTATAGGGTTTGTAAGTAATCCAAGATATATGACATTCCTTGGCAAAAATAAAATTAAATGATGTCTAGTTTTTATACTCAAAATTCATCTTCCAAAAGGTTAATAATAATAATAATAACCCTAGATCATAGCCTTGGATTTATATAATGTTGAAGGTATTTGTCAAGCAAATGTTGCAGGTATGTTCTAAAAGAAATGATTATGGCTAAATTTAGAGGGAGCAATTCAATAAGGAAACTCTACAAGGTTTATAAAAGAAGCAAATCTAGGTATGTATGAAAGTACAATCATTAAAAATTACGATCATTTTGAATTTTTCTCCGTATTACTAACTCTCTCATATCTAGGTTTTTGAATCATCAGGATTCTCATTTAGGGTGATTAATATTTGAACTAAATCAACCCTCTCTTTACTATTTTTGTTCACTTTGGTAAAATCCTAACCTTGAGGATTCATTGTAAAACCCTATTCTTTTGATTCTTAGGGTATGTTGATAATGAAACCCTAGCTTAATTAGGGTTTTCTGATAGAACATATGATAAATTCTCTTGATGTTTAGGATTTATTTATGTTATAATGAAATCCTAGATTTTTTGGCTTTGTTGAATTAGGGTTTATGACAAAACCCTTGTAAAAGTTAATATAAGATCCTAGGAATGAAACCCTAGGTGAATATGCTTCTGTTTGATTGAAACCATAACTTGGTCGAATTGTTGTATATCTAACATTAGAGTTTTGAAGTTTGTATCAAGGGTTTATGATAAAACCCTAGTAGAGATTGCTATAAGATTATAGGGAATGATAATGAATCCCTGGATGTAAAAATGCATTCGCTATGATTAGAATGCTAACTAGATTTAGTTATTATCTTAATTATTGAATCTAGGGTTTGTGACAAAAACCCTAGCAAAGAGGTTCTAGAAGTCTACGGCATGAAAGGTTTAACCCTTGTTGATTACCTAACTAGATTTACATTTTGGATATCTAAAGTTTAATTTTTTCGATGCTCCCATTATAGCATGCTAACATTATACTAATAAAGTTGACTTCATGTTCTTGTACATATATATTTGTGTTTGGTTGTACTTGTTGTTGAAGGTTTGCAGGTACATAGTCTTCAAGATGATGAAGATGCTTACCTACCTCATATTTGATGATGATTATGGAAAGAAGGGATTGTAAGAATGATGATGACATTAAAATGAATAGATGACCTTGTTGCCATAGAAATAATGATGTTCCTGATAGGTTGAAGTTTCTCCCATGATATGATGATACAAATAAAAGATCTTGTTTGGCTGGAAGAAAGAGGTTTCTGTTATAAAAGAAGAAGCTTGGATAAAGAAAGGGTATATCTCCCCAATTAAGAGGGAGGGCATATTGTGACAACTATAAGACCTTGAAGAAAGAATGAGATCGGAGAATAGCTAAAGAACTACAGATGGTTATTCATATAAACAAGAGTTAGATGTTCTAGAAGAAGTGTTGAGGTTGAGTTTGGTGCTGTTGAAAATTAGGAAACTTTCGACGAGATATGTTTGGATAATATGATGATAGAAATATTTAAGGACCTCAAAAGTTTGTGCTAATTTGTATATATTTGAAAGTTTGTTACTGATTGGGGTTGTGATTATATAGGTAAATCTCTCCATAAGAAGGTTGAACATTTTGAAGCATGCTTGGACTAGTGGATATATCTCATTTAGTTGATAGGGAAAGATGAAGCATCTTGGGGTGATAAGATGTTTGGGAGGATAGCTGGTCGACCTGTGACGATGTCTAGGTCCTGAAGAAGGGAGGGTACATTAGTCTTGTGGAGTTCCTACCTTCGATATGATACCTAGATCCCTGGGTTGGTGTTAGAACTGAAGCCTAATGGTACCTATAGTGTCTAAAGCTTGGAACACACCTTAATCCCAACCAGTTAGAACATATAATCTTAAGTTCATCCATATATATATCTTTTTATCTATCATCTATCTATCTATCTATATATTATATATATATATATATTTTATATATTTATATATATATATATATTTTATATATTATATAATGTAATATGAATACTCTCTAGTTAAGAGGGAGTGTTGAGATTAATTAGTGTCAATCGTCATATTATATTTGTCAAAATAAATAAAAATAAAACTTTTGTTGTAAAAGTAAATTGACTTATTAAAGTATGGGTTTCATGCCTGGGTTATTGGTAAATAGGTAAAATCACCCATTGTGTGCTCTAGGATTTTTTATATTGAGTCAAAGTCAAAATTATTATGAAAAAGACCCTTCTTGGGCTCATTAGGTCGAAGAAAGAAAATATTCTTTTATGTCTAACATTATGTCTTATCCTCCTCCATCAAGTTAGTACTTACCTCCTATCAAGTCATCCCATTCAACTATTCATATCATCCTATTGGTGGATCTTCCAAGAATTATATATAGAAATGACATCAACCCATTATGAGAACAATTAATCATGAAATTGATCTTCAATTTCAAGAGAAAAAAGGAATTTCAAGGAAGACATACAAGGAAGGGTTATGAAAGAGCAAAACCAAAAGTTTGATAAGAATTTTAGGATTGAAGTTTGCCAAGAAGGATTAAAAGACTGAAGTTTTCCAAGAAGGATTGCAGGACCAAAATTTTTCTAGTAGGATTACACGAGTCGAAGGTACAAGATGATAGATACGGTCGATTTTCTCGAAGAGTTGTTTGATGTTGATTTGTGAAGAAATAAACCAGAAGATGTCTGATCTATTAACTGGAAGGTTGACTTGATGAAGGTAAGTCTTGGTTAAAGGGTCTTGGATATGTATCAACTTTATTTGATTCTATTGAAGAAGAAGTTTGACTGGGTTTTCTCCTCAAAGAGGGGATTTTCCCTAGCTTGGAGCATATCTCTGGTTTCTCTATTGTTTGAATTTTGATATTCTTGTTTGGAATTTTCCTTGATGATGTACAAAGCATAATAATGATGATGAACTAATGTAATAAGAATCACAAGCACTTTTCAAAGTGTAAGAAAAATCATTAATAAAACCTTAATCATGAACTATCCTAGATTTATCAACACTTCTTGACAACCAAATAGCTATTCTCTTCATCCTCAAATTGGATTTTTCCCAATCCAATAATTTTCCTTTAGTAGATTCTTATGCCTCGAGCTTGATATTTTCCTCGTGCTACTCAAGAGGTCCCTCGAAGTTGTGTGAGATTAATAGTTTAATTGTTTCCATTTCTTTCTTGTCTGCTTTTAATTCTTACATTTATTCTGATACTTTGTAGATGCTATATTTTTCTTAATGGGATTTGATTACTTTTTTTCTCATTTGTTTTGTTTTTCTATTGGTAAAGAATTTGAGAAAATAATAAAAACCACCAAAAATATTTGCTTAGTCTCAATTCCATAGTGGACAATTACGATTGGTTTTAGTTTTGCATGCACACATTAGTAATCTTGATAGGATTTCTACTCTTTGATTTCAAGTATCTATTTATTGCATTAGGATGAGAATAAACTACTTTCTAGATAGTTATTGTTATAGCTCCAAATCTCACTCTTGAGGTTTGTGAAGCTGCACTCATGGCCTAGGGCAACCCCTCATGCCAGATCTGGTCCCTAATCTAAAAAAGAAGTGTTTTTTCCTTATACGCGACATTGCCCTGAGCTAAACGGGTGTATACGCGGGTCTGTGTATACCCAACCCGCGTATATGTATAAAAACACTTAAAAAATAAAAATCTCCTTATTCAGGCGAAGATCATGGGTTTTACCTATTGATCACCTATAGTGCCCATGGCCAACTGTTCCAACGAATCCAACTAAAAAAATACTTTGGGACGAAGTAATAAAAAGGCTTCTATGGGAAGGCAAAGGGAAGTAGAGAAGAGAGAGAAAGATTGCTATGCTGAGATTTCCCTGACTAGGTCTGAGACCCTTGTGCCTCCGCACTCCATTCTACAGGAAATACTTGTTTTCCTTGTGTGTGTTGATGATTTCATACTACTTAAGAAATCAATGAGTAAGTCCATGAAGGAGTTTGTTAAAGGGCTTGAGAACTGGACGAAATTCCAGGGAGACCGGTTCGCTTGGAAGCTGCGAAAGACGACTCAGGTGAAATGTTCTTTTCTGTACTTTCTTTGTCTATAATAAAGGAACATGTCTTATATTCCTGATATAGATCTTCATTCATGTTATGATATTCCATGTTATGATTCATATGCGATAGGTTGTTTAAGTGCATAACTAACTACCTTCCCTTATAATATGAAGATGGTTTCTTCATGACGTTTAGTCTATATACTGCTGCACTTTCTTGGATTGTTGGTTTTGCAGGTCAAAGGAGCAAAGGAACTCAAAGAAGGGTTTGGAACCTGGGAGGCTCTTCTCGAACGTAGGAGATCAGGTACGCCCTATCGTAGAGTTTGCTTATAGTAGCATTATGATTGCCTGGAATGTGTGTTTCTTTGCATAGATAATCTTCAGTCTGCTAGGGTACTCACCCAAGACCCTAGGGGAGTTCATCCCACAACAATTATAAATTAAAATTACTTTCAGAAAAATTAGTAGATGAGAATTGCTTTTAAATTCAATAGATTAATTTTTTCTTTCCAAGTTAAGCTAGTAGTGTTCTTCAATTCAATAGATTAGATTTACTTCAAGATTAATTAATAGATTTTGCTTAATTAAATTTCAATTTTTTTTTTAGAATAATTTTTCTTTGAATTCTTTTATTTTTCAAGTTCTCAATTTGATGTTTTATAAAAGAAAATCTTTGAGAAAGAACATGTGTGTGTGCTTAATTAGATCTTATGAATAGATTTAATTTTTATCTTACAACCATTTTCATTCTTGCCTTAGGATAGTTTTCTCTTGAAAGTTAATTGCCTAACATATATAGTGAAAGTATGCTTCATGAGGGTATGAACCCTGTGTTTGACAATTAAATGCAAGTAATTTAACTGACAATTAAATTACCCAACAATCACCTTTTATAATATATTTTTTCATTCGATATTATGTAAACCTTCAAATGCCATACCAATTGCCTCATGAATTTTCTTTTGAGTTAACAACCCAAATTGTTTGGAAGAAACGTTTTTAAAAAAACATGCTTTAATTTATTAGAAATCATTCATCAATGATTTTATATACAATTACATCAACATACATGTTTATATTCTTTAAATGAAGTTGGGGAGACCTTCTTGGGCATAAGAGCAATGGAAGATGATTTAAAAGCTCCTAACATTTTCCCCAAGGTCTTCAACTCTTTTATTACCTTCATATAGTCTTCTTCTAGCATATCATAAAATCTCAAGATTTCCACGAGGCACCCTTCAAATACCTACACTCTTGTCCCTCTACAAAGAGGCTAGGATAAAATTTAGATCCTCCTTTTTG